>CAAKHD010002924.1:1859-20547 GCA_901007705.1 Fistularia tabacaria | reverse complement strand
ACGTGTGCTCTTCCGATCTCGCGTGGACCGGCCGGCCGAGCTGCCGCGTCCGCCTGCAGCCAGGCGGTCAGAGGTTTGCCAGATAACGTAGTGCTGTGGATTCAGTCTTCTGAGGAGGAGCACGTGAGGCTTCCGCCGCTGAGACGCGGCCACGCGGGAGCGGAAGTTAGCATTCAGGCGTCGGATTATTGCGGTCCATGTAAACACGGCTGCACGTCCCGCTGGGCGAGGTGGAGGTCGGGTGGAGGAAGGAATGGTCGCGGTTCCGGGACGGCGCGGTTCCATCAGGACACGCCGCCGCCGCGGCCGTCCTGCTCCGAGTCCGAGCACAGGTCCGACTGCGGCGACGTGTACAGGAAGTTACAGCACACGTAGAGCGGGAACGCCAGCAGACGACTGTCCAGGTTCATCACCACGTACTCCTGCGGGGCGGGAGGTGAAGGTCGTTACAAGGGCACGGTCGGCCTGTTACCTTCTGAGAAGCTGGAGCTGTGAGCGTGCGTGTGAGACCTGGTCCTTCTCCAGGGTGAGGAGCTGGTAGCCGGTGGAGCGACTGCAGACCAGTTTGCCGCGGCTGTCGAACGAGGACAGACGTAACCTGGACGGACAAAGACAAACAGGTGGGCGGAGCGGTCCACACGCCAGAACTCTACTGGGTGAGGAGCATCAGCGTCAGAGGAGCCACCACCACACACCACTTCAGATCAGACATCAGATCACTTCCCAGGTGTCCTGAAGCAGCAAAAAGCTGTCCTGCGGAACCTGTGGGATCTCCATACCTGCAGGTGACACCAGATGAGCAGATGCTCCCACAGACTCATCTCGCTGTCTACTGAGCCCCATAGGAGCTTCTGAGTAGCTGGATGATGTTCCGTCCAAAATAGCCCAGATGTGAATGAGAGAGTGAATGTATGTCTGTGTCTATGTGGCCCTGTGATTGGCTGCCATTGGGCGAGAGGCGGGTCCAACTGGACGCCTCTCGTCCAATGGCAGCCGGGATGGACACCAGCATCTCCGCCAGTAAGGAGAAGGGGTAGACGATGGATGGATGTTCCCCCTCTGCGCGGCCCAGTCGGACTTCTACACCTCCACTGAGCTCTTTGGACCCCGCGGGGATTCCAGCCTGTTCCCACGGTGACGCTCCTGGCCGCAGGCCGACCTCACCTGTAGGCCAGGTGCCGGCGAGGCTGCAGGCTCACGGCGCCCCCACACGGCTGACTCAGCGTGTTCCTCTTGAAGACGATGAAGCGGTTGGTGTAGGTGACCAGCAGGTCGAAGCCGAAGTTGAAGCCCGTCCAGCGCCAGCAGTACTGAGGAGAGATGGGAGGGATGGGCGGGGCGGCGGGGTAGGAGGACCCTGCGGCAGAAGGTCAAAGGTCACACTCACGTCTCCGTCCTTGGTCAGCTTCCTGCCGCACCTCATGCTGCTCAGCTCGAACTCCTCCTTGTTGGCCTTTTGGGGTCTGACGGGACAGGCGGGCCAGGCCGTTAGAAAGGAGGCTGTGGAGGTTCTCAGTCTTCCAGGTCATGGTGAATTCTTGTCGTGGCAGCTGGACTTGAATTTCCTCAAGAAGTTCAAGTCCAGCTGCCAGGACAGGAAGTTAGAAAAGTGGGTTTCCATGGCGACAGAGGCGGCGGGCCCTGCAGCCTCACCCGTTGTCATTGTCGAACTCCGTCCGCAGCATTGCAAACCACTGGTTTTTGTAAACGGCCGTCAGCCAATCTGGAACGGGACGTGTGAGAGCTGATCAGAGAGAAGGTTCCTTCATCCGCCATCATCGTCTCATCCCTGAGGGTCCGCTCCCGTCCCGGAGCCCAGGGGCCGGCGGGAGGCCGGACAGAGAACGCTCAGAGACCCCTGGCCGCGGCGGCGCTCACCGGGAGGTAAGATGTTGTCCCGCTCCAGGATGCGAGCGGACGCCAGGTCGTTGATGATGTACTGGAGACGCACATGTTTGAAGACGGAGCAGAACGGAGAGCCGTCCTCCGTGTTCAGGAAGGGCTCCTTCTCGCTGAGGTCTGCAGGGAGACGGCACAGGAGGTCAGGAGGTCCGCCCGGAATCGCAACGAAGAGGGCACCGTCCGAGGCTACCTGTCCTGCGCTTGCAGAGCCAGGCGTCGGCGTCGGCCAGGAGTTGCTTGATGGGTCCGTCCCACGCCGGGTTCAGCTGCAAGAACATCCACTGGAGAAACACAGAGGGTCAGGACCGAGGCCCGGAGACCCGGAGGAGCCTCGCCCTCGCCCTCGCCTGTACCTTTTTCAGAGCCGTGTAGACGTCCATCTCCACCTGCATGACGAAGAGGTCCGAGGACTGGATCAGCTGCTCCATCACCTCCACCCTGTCACAACAGGTTTGAAAGCTTGACCGAGGCCTGGATTCAGAGTCCGGCTGACAACATCCCAGACATCTCAGACAACATCCCATACGGAGGAGGGTTAGAAAAGTCAATAACTGGAACTTCAAAGTTCATCAAGAAACTACAACAGAGCAGAGGGTTGCTTGAAAGGCTAAGGGGAAACCAGCAGGACGACGAGGCCTCCGAAGAGAAACCGCAATCTGAAGGTCGGAACACCTTCAGCCTTTTGTACATCTGGCTCCTAAAAGCTCTTCTGACACGAAACCTCAGAGGTGGAGCGTGAAGTGTGAGTGAACAAACCCCAGTTCTTTCATCAGGTCCACATTCTGGTGTGTCATCAGGTTGTTGAGAAGCCACTCCAGACACCTGGAGCAGACACAAACACCAAGTCAGGACCAAAGATCCGCTGCTGAGGACCACGGTATTGGTTCAGGATCAGAACAGGATTTCCGGAGCTGCTCCGGAGGTCAAATGCCTTTCACCAGTGAGGTGTAACCAATGCACTGATGGCCTCCTCGTCTATCAGCTACAACCAGAAGGTCAGAAACATCTAGAACAGATCTTTGAAGAGGAGGAAAAATGTTGAAATGGGAAAAAACTGAGAAGACCTGAACTCTGAATGCCTTTCAAAGATGCAGGCCTAAAGGTCCTGCAGACCTCCTGACCCCAGACTGCTAAAGATGAGCAGATACCAAATACAGCCTGACTCTGAATCATCTGCAGGAACCCTGGAGCACTGACTTCTTCATGACGGAGTCCAAGCCGTAGATGGAGGCGCAGGCATAGTATCCGCACACCGTCTTCACGCTGATGTTCTCCTTCATGGTCTCTCCACACTGCTGGATCAGACCGTCCTGCCAAACACAACACCGGGGATCAGGACGCGCATGTGTGTGTGTTTGTGTGTTTTCTGTCGGCACTGACTAGGTGTGCTGGGTGTCACTGACCAGCTGTAACATGCAGGCCGCTGCCAGAATACTGACGACCCTGCTGGGCTTGATCAGAACGTCGTCCCGGTACAAGGACCCAAACACCACCTGAAGAGCTACACACACACACACACACACCACACACACACACACTTTCAGGAAAGGACCTGGAGGGAAGGAAATAATCGTAGCGCACACCTGAGGTCCCACAGAGACAGATGACCTCTCACCTTCTGTGTCGATGTTCTGGTCGGGGATTTCCAGGTTGATCTCCATCATGTTGGTCTCTTTCCAGGAGCCGCTGAACATGCTGGAGAAATACCCCGACTGCCGGAGAACAGGAGGACAACAACCCTCATGATGGATGACGTCAGGCGGCTGTGCTGGAGGTGCTTGCGCAGGTCTGTGTCTCACCTGGCACAGGTAGAGCTTGTGGAGGTTCCACTCCTGTCCCAGGGCGCAGATCCGAATGTCACTGTTCTCCCCGTTCAGGAACAACGTCTGGTAGATGTACTTGGACGTGCTCTTCAGCTTCTTCCTGCTCCGGTTTGGAAAGCACAACGAGGAGAGAGGCGGAGGTGAGACACTGACTCCGCCTACAACTGTACAGAGAGACAGCCCGACGGCTGTCACCGTGGAAACTGTGATTGACAGTGGGGGGGGGGGGGGGGGGGGTGGGGGGGCAACAGATTCTACGCCTCCTCTTCACTTAAGGAGAGAAACAAGCCTGGGACTGCATGGGACGACAGCTTATGATCATTTCATATATTCTACTTTGAAACATACTTAATTTATCTTTTTGTTTTAGATGGAAAGTCATAGAACTGTTCACGCTACATGACGCAATGACCCAAGGAGACACCTCAAGCTGAAACACATGCTACGGACTCAGAGTGACAGCTACTGATCCAACAGAACACTCCGAGTCCACACGGGCCGCAGACTCGTCTGCGCAGGTGGAAAATAAAACACATTGCATTCGGAAACACTGTTTTCACAATCATCACACTGGACTGGGAGAGACGGACACCCAGAGCTGCACAATCCAGTGAGGAGAGCAAATGACAGATGTCCAATGGGGAAGTCAGCACAAGAACCAGGATGTTCTCTGCTGCTCTCATGTGTCAGAGACACAAACATTAAATACAGGGTCTGATGGGTGGGTTTGGACGGTAGACGGGGTGGGAAGGCAGACTGAGGATAAACAAGTCAATCCTGAGGATACAGATTCCTCCGGCTGGATGACCTGGATGATGTTTAGAGCCCATCGGACAGGTTAGTGTTCCTGGGTCTGATGAGCACACTTGCCTCCGAGGCGTGTCCAAGAGGGCGTCGTCGTCCTCATGTTCACTCTCGCAGTCACACGGCGCATTTCGTTTTCTCTTCTTGCAGTCGCAGCTGTGTTTGTGCCCGGTGCTGGTGCCCTCCGCCGCGTCCTCCGGCCCCGGGGAGGACGACTGGAACCTGCTGCCCAGGCTGCCCATTTCAACCTTGAAACAACACAAACACAACACAACTGGGGTTTTAAACAGCACGTCAGCCACGACAAAGACCAACAGCAAGGTCATGCAGGGTGAACGTGGTGCAAGACTTTTGTAGCAACATAACTTACTCCGATTTTATTGAGGTATATTTTGTGAGTTCAGGCTCTTCAATTGCCAATGACTATTACAGGTGTGATTAAACCTGTCTTAGATGAGGAAGCAGAAGCAGAGAAATAAAGTGGGTGCTTGTGTTCAAAGCTTTTATTAAATGCTGGAAAGACATTACAAGGCTCTTCTATTCAGTTCTAAATGACTGGAATTACGAGTCAAGAGTTTTAGTGCTTAATGAGTGAAGTCAAACTGTGAGCTCCCAGCAGTGCAGGTGGCTGTCACCCACAAAGTGCCTTGTTAAATGGGGCAGTTATCACCTAAAATACAAACAGTTCGCTTTGCAGCTGCAGGTCTTTCCAAAACTGTCTGCTCAACAGAAACTAGGTCCAGATGAAGTTCCTCCACCTGAACCTTCTCCTCCTCCAACAGCCAGGCTTCACCTGGCCAGCAGATGAACGGTGTTTACATGGCAACTGAACAAAAAAAAAACAAAAACCGGGGCTTTACCTTCTGCTTTGGACCGGCTCGACTGATGAGGCCCTTCGGGGTGGGTTTAACCCTCCAACAGAAGCCGCCCGCTGGTCCGTGCGGAGTGACAGTTTGAGGAGGAGCTAACAGCCGCACAGCTAGCTAAGCTGCCGAGCTTCACGCATAAACAGACGCCCAGAAAAAGGAGGGCGCTGCCCGCGGAGAGCTCCGCGTTCAGCCGAGCACCGGAGAAGGTCGCGTTCGGTCCCAGTGTCGTGTTCCCTTCATTAGAAAACAAAAACATCCGCCGGCGACATCCGACGTGAAGGTTCACCAGCCCGAAATCTGGGGCTGCTTTTGTTTGGTCCCCCCCCCACCCCTTCCTCCTTATTCTTCTTCTTTGCTCGGAGATCCACGGCTGCGTCGGATATGTGTGTCCCCAAAATGGAGCGCCCCAAGCGGATGGTAGTGGAACTGCAATCGAAAACAAATCACGCAGCCGCGGTAAAAAAAAAAACATCTTTGTCCTCAGAGGAGAACAGCAGGACATCTCTGGGATAGGGATCGTCTCGATTCTATGTTGAAGAAGCTCCAACTGCATGCAGTGCAAAGATTTTGCAGACGTTTTCATTGTTTGTTTTTTTTGTTTTAATCTGCAGTAAAATCTCAGCATTACATTTTGCATGAATCTACTCATGTGACGGAATGATAAAAAAGGAAAGAGAGAAGGATTCAATTCGACACAATCAGCCTTGGCAAACTTTGGGGAATGATCCGAGAGCAGTCTGTCCCCTTCGAGTCCAAAGAGCATTGCCAAACAGTCAAACCTGAGCCCCGGAGCCTTTGCGTAATGCCTGGGACTGCAATCAGACATTTGGAAAAGTTACTATTTAACATCATCACGACACAGTGATTCTTTCTACACTGCGAAATCAGGCCAAGTGAAGGGAAAAAATAATGTTAATCTATTTCTACATGGTTAGTGATAAACTGGGAGTGTCGTGTTTAAAACAATCAATTGTCATGACTGGGAAAAAAAAGCCTAAAGATTAACTTGGTGACTTAAATTCTATTTCACTTTGAAGTGAGGTTTCTGAACAATTGAAGGAAGAAATTCAACTTATATATCTATCATAAGTAAGCCTGGCACTTATTCAAATATCAGACGTGGTCAGCGTGCATAGATAGAAGAGAGAGGCCAGCCTGTGCTGGATAGATAGATAGATAGATAGATAGATAGATAGATAGATAGATAGATAGATAGATAGATAGATAGATAGATAGATATAGGCTACAAGTTTGAACAAGATTTAGAAAAATAAACAGTAAAAACTCGACCGGATATGACGCCAGACTGCCCCCTCACGGGGCTGGATCAGGTGGGGAGAGCAGCCAATGACAGTCGAGAGCCTGTTTCACAACATTCCAAATCCTCCGCCTCCTCACGGAGCACCCGGGTGGAAACGGACGTGTACGTTGCGTGTTTGTGCATGTGTGCATGTGTGTGAGTGAGTGCATGGGACGGTGACACGTATCAGACAGGACGTCTCCACCGGGGCCGCAGGAGCACCAGCAGGACCAGGAGGAGCTGCTGGAGGAGCAGGAGGACCAGGAGGAGCTACTGGAGCACTAGTAGGAGCAGGAGGACCCGGTGGAGCTGCTGGAGGACCAGGAGGAGTTGCTGGAGGACCAGGAGGAGTTGCTGGAGGACCAGGAGGAGTTGCTGGAGGACCAGGAGCGGTCAGGACGGAGTTATGTCCGATCCCAAGATGGAGGCGACAGCAGCGGCTGCGGGTGAGATTCCCGAGTCTGTCAGCAGGCTCGGCTCTGAACGATCTCCTCCTCTTCCTCCGGACTCCGAGAAGCTCCGTCTCACCGCGACTGTGTGTCCGCCTTGCAGGCGCGCTGGCGGGCAGTGATGGGGAGGAGCCCCCGGGGCCCCAGCCGGGGCCCCAGTCGGGACCCCCGGGCCCTCCTCCCCGGAGCAGGATGGAGCGGCTCCTCGGCTTCGGGATGGACGACCTGAAGTCCTGGCAGAGCCTGGTGGTCCTCCTGAACCGGCCCATGGACCCCGCGGCCCTGGGTATCTTTCGCTGCATGTTCGGTGAGTGGATGAGGGTTCGAAACCCATGGTAGAACACACACACACACCCACACAACCACTGGTTGTTGGGTGTCGTGCTCAAGGGCACTCCGGCAGCTTCCTGTCCCACAGTTGCTCCTCCTGCTACGTTGCAGGGATGCTGATGGCGGTGGACATCACGCAGGAACGCGGCCTGAGCCACCTGGACTACAAATACCTGGACGGGTCGCTGGTGTGCCGCTTCCCCCTCTTCAACTTCCTGAAGCCCCTCCCAATGGACTGGATGTACCTGGTCTACCTGCTCATGCTCCTCGGTGGGTTCCCCTCACCTCCGCGGGGTCCCCCAGCCCGCTGCTGCAATCCTTCAGCTGTGTGTGTGCGTAAGTGTGTGTGTGTGTGTGTGTGTGAGTGAAAGATGAAAGCAGGCCTTCAGGCAAAGTAGCATTTACAAGAGTCCCAAAAATGTTAACAGCTTGGTTGGAGAGGAAGCAGAAGGTGGGGGATGATGACAGTGAAGAGGTCCTTGAGCAGGGCTTCCTGTGGGGGGTGGGGTGGGGGGGGGTGAGGAGCTGAAGGTGACCGGAGTCCTTGTGTCCTCCTGCTGAAGGAGCGCTGGGCATCATGCTGGGCTGCTTCCACCGCCTCTCCTGCCTCATGTTCCTCTCCACCTACTGGTATGTCTTCTTCCTGGACAAGACGGCCTGGAACAACCACTCCTACCTCTACGGCCTCATCGGCTTCCAGCTCACCATCATGGACGCCAACAGATACTGGTGAGACGTGACACACACACACACACACACACACACACACACACAGAAGTTCTACCAGTATCCGGGTGTGATGCACATTTGCACCTCCATCTGCTTGCAGGTCCATGGACGGCCTGCGGAAGCCCTCCATCAGGAATGCCCACGTGCCACTGTGGAATTACACCTTGCTGAGGGCCCAGGTGTGTGTGTGTGTGTGTGTGAGACAGTTCAGGCATCCTGTCAAACACAGTCAACCCCCCACCCTGCTGGAATGATCCATGAGCTGTGTGTGTGTGTGTGTGTGTGTGTTTCTGGCAGATATTTATCGTGTACTTCATCGCTGGCGTGAAGAAGCTGGATGCTGATTGGGTGGAGGGCTACTCCATGTCCTACCTGGCTCACCACTGGCTTTTCGACCCCTTCAAGTGTGTATCAGCGACAAGCCCCGCCTCCAGTCCTTCCCCATCCCTCCTCACCCCTCCCCCCTGTCTCCAGGGCGGTCCTCCCGGTGGAGCTGGTGAGCCTGCTGGTTGTGCATGGCGGCGGCCTGATCCTGGATCTGACCGCTGGGTATCTGCTGTTCTTCGACGCCACGCGGCCGTACGTGTTCGTCTTCGTCACCTACTTCCACGGCATGAACTCGCAGCTCTTCAGCATCGGTGAGTCTGCCGCCGCTGCCCCGGCTAAAGATGGCCGCCGAGTCTGCCGCTGCCCTGGCTCAAGACAGACGCCGTCCGGCTCTGTAGCCTGGCTGACCTGTCAGCGTATCCATAGCAACCTCTGCGGGTTTAGACATCAGTTTAACCTTCGGAGATGTTCTCCAGTTTGACTTCTGGAGCTTTGAGTAAAGTGTGAGCTGATCCCTGGCTCCGCCCCCCCTCCCCAGGGATGTTCCCCTACACCATGATGGCCACCACGCCGCTCTTCTGCTATGCCGACTGGCCCAGGAGGTTCTTCGCCAGGTTCCCAGGGTTCCTCAACGCGTTCCTGCCTCTCACGTCGCCGGGCGTCCAGCCCAGCCCATCCTGCGTTTACCCTGAGACATCTGGCCCAAGGGACCAGCCGGCCTCCCCCGGCCCCAAACCCTGCAAACCCAGACTCAAGCACAAGCTGGCCGCCGTCTTCACAGTGGTCTACTTGCTGGAGCAGCTCTTCCTGCCCTACTCTCACTTCATCACGCAGGTACCTCCAATTCTCCTGCTCCATCTCTGGAGGAGGGTGGAGAAGATTATGGGGAGGCAGGGGATTGGCTGTGGGTTAGATGGAGGCAGATGATTGGCTGTGGGTGTGCCCTCTGTCCCGCCCCAGATGAGTGTCCTGAGAGCGGGTTCGAGGTTAGACGGTATTTGAAGGCTGATCTTCAAATCCCGTTTGGCCGAGTGGGTTTCCACCCCACTCTCTGCTCCACTAGTGGCAGAAGTTCGGGACCACGGAGCGATCTTTACTGTCGACAAAAGGTCTTATCGGGGCTCGGTGTTTACAGACTACCGGGTCGATAGCCAGCCCCTCCCCCGCAGCCTCCTCCTGTGTGTGTCGGCTCTCACGACCTTCTCCTCGCTCAGGGCTACAACAACTGGACCAACGGCCTGTACGGCTACTCCTGGGACATGATGGTCCACTCCCGCAGCCACCAGCACGTGAAGATCACCTACAGAGACGGCAGGACTGGGGAGATAGGATACCTGAACCCGGGGGTGAGACCATGTCCTCAAGTGATTACGGCTCCTCCTTCCACCCTGGAATTCACCACGTGTTTGTGCAGGTGTTCACGCACAGCAAGCGTTGGAAGGACCACGGCGACATGCTGAAGCAGTACGCCACGTGTCTCCACCAGTTCCTGCCTCGATACAACATCACCGATCCCGAGATCTACTTTGACATCTGGGTGTCCATCAACGAGCGCTTCCAGCAGAGGTCCGAAGGTCCTCCCGCCGTCTCCGGGCAACGAGGGGGCTCCGGATGTTAACGCCTGATCCTCCTCCGCGTGTCCTCCCTAGGATCTTTGACCCCCGCGTGGACATCGTGAAGGCCGACTGGTCCCCCTTCCGCCCCAACCCGTGGCTGATGCCCCTCCTGGTGGACCTTTCTCCTTGGAGAGCCAAGTTCCAGGAGATCGAGAACAGTCTGGACAACCAGACGGAGATCGTCTTCATCGCCGACTTCCCAGGTTCGAGCGTCTCCGGCCTTCTTCCGCGGGCGGACCTGGTCTTCTCCTGCCGGGGCTGCAGCTCACTGCCTCCTTCTCCCAGGTCTGCACCTGGAGAACTTCGTCAGCGCCGATCTGGGCAACACCAGCATCCACGTTCTGCAGGGCCAGGTGAAGGTGGAGGTGGTGGAGGAGGAAAAGAACCACACGCTGCAGCCCGGCGAGCAGATACAGGTACAGCGGGGACCTGACGCCACGTCCACGCTCGACCTACGCACGTGTGTTTTCACCTCGAGTATGTATGTGTGTGTGATTGTGCGTGTGTGCAGGTCCCAGCTGGCGCCTACCACAAGGTGCACACGGTGTCTGAGGAACCCTCCTGCTACATGTACATCTACGTCAACACCACCGAGGCCGCCCTGCAGGAGAACTTCACCAGGCTCCTAGAGCTGCAGGAGCGCATCCGCAACGGCACGGGTGAGGGTGGGTGGGGTGTGGGGGAGGAGAACTTCAGGGGCGGTGACTGGAGATCATTGTTCTCCTTGAAGGACCAGAGATTCTCCAGCATTACTGTCACTGACACTAACATGAGGAGAGAGAAGTTAGAGCTAGAGCCTCAGATGGGCGTGTCTCCATCGTGGACACCCTGTGAGATGTTGCCTTGGCCCACAGAGACGGAGCCCCTCCCCCCCGAGCTGCAGCCCCTCCTGGAGGACGGCGAGGGCGCGGAGGTGGAAGCCAGCGACCCCGTGGTGCGGCTCTTCCTGAAGAGGCAGCGGCGGATGAAGGAGGTGAAGAAGCGCCGGGAGGCCGGCGTGATGGAGCGGCTGGAGCGCTTCGCCGTGAAGAAGTACTACAGCATACGGAGAGGGTGAGCGGCCCCCGTGGCGCTTGGACCTTCTACCGGCAGAGGTCCGGACAGTCAGGGAGTCATTTCAGGACGAAGGAAGCTTAGATAAACGGGCGAAAGTCCAGGTCATGGGACACCGCAGATATTTGTGGAGGTGTGTCCTGGAGAGGAGAGGGAGCTCAGTGAGAGGAACCCAGGAGGAATACAACAGGGGGTGGAGATGAAGAAGATGGAGGAGTGTCAAGGGTTCTAAAAGAATATGAGGGGAAAGGTGGAGGAGGTAGAAGCAGCCATGGAGACACTGAGGAGAGGACAGGAGGCACAGCTGGAGATGTGGAGGTTCCTCTTTGGGAGTGAGGATCAGGAAGAAGTCCATCAGAGGGACGGCGCAAGGTAGATGTTCTGGAGATGAAGTCACACTGAGATGGTTTGGACATGGACAGGGGAGGAATGGAGAAGATCTCCGAGAGGAGGTTTATGGATGGAAGGAAGAGGACAGGAAGGTAGCTGCTGAAAGAGGAGAGGGTTGGATGGAGGCAGATGATTGGCCGTGGCCCCTTCAGGATGATCCACAAACACAGAGTTTCTTCAGAGGCCCCTGTGGATCAGACACATCGGCGTCCCAGAGCAATGTAGGTGGTCTCTGAAACATCTCCGCTCACCTTCTCCAGGTTCCTGTTCACCGCCATCGCTATGCGTAACCTGGTGGTGGGCCTGCCGCCGCTGGAGCAGCTCACCAGGGAGGTGGCCTTCGCCAACATGAAGGAGCCTCAGAGCCAGCCCAGCCAGGAGGAGACGCTGAGGGACGAGGCGGCCCACAGCGAGCTGTGACCTGGGGTTGTGTGTGTGTGTGTGTGTGTGTGTGTGTGTGAGGGAGTACAAGTATTATCAGTTTTAGAAGAAAAGCCTGGAGGTCCAGTGTCTGGAGGAGATGCAGGAAAAATAGGGCAGAGCTGGAGGTTTGTCTGGAGATACCAGAAGGTGATGCAGAAAATCTAGCAGTGTGTGTGTGTGTGTGTGTGTGTGTGTGCGTGTGTGTGCGTGTGTGTCCGTCCATTGCCCTCCTGCAGGCCCACAGCGCCCCCTGCTGCTTCCCCCGATGAAGGCTCTTCCAAAAGACGGTTCCTCTGGTCCATGAACGCATCGTGAGAGCGACGGGAGGGAAACCCGGAGAGTTTCACATCCACATCCCCTCCTCCACAGACTTGAGGAACACTGAAGGAAGTTTCTGGGGCTTCCTGCTTGTTGTTCGTCCAGCACCTGGGCAGAAGAAGCAGGGGGGAGGTTGGGGGTTCACTAACGACGCGACCCTCTGAATGTGACTTTTCCGGAACATGCCTCACCATGTGGGCGTCAGCAGACGACAGGAGGTCCAATGTTCACGTCCGGTCAGGAGCCTGGCGTGGGCGCTGAAGATGGAAGCCCTGAGGGGGAGGAGCGAGTTTCATCTGACTGATGGAGAAGAGGACCTTGAAGCCTCTGAACACCTCAGGCAACATTTCCCGCCAAACAGCCTGGTCCCGGAGGAGTCGGCCAAAGCTCGCGACCGTTGGCATGGAGATCACCGGCCCGATGACGGAGGTCTTGGTCGGAGAAGAGGGGAGACGGTGGACCTGGGCGTCTGCAGCCGTGAAGGGCTCTGCTGCTCCGGCTGACTGTGGGTTTTGATATTTGACCAGACACCTTTTACATTTCCTGTCCAAAGGATGGTTACTGCTCAGAGAAGACCTCCTCCCTGGGGAGAACCTCCGTTAGCTTCTCCAGCAGAGGCCTTTTCAAGTCTTTTGTAATGCGGGGGAAATTTGATGACCTAGTTTTTTTTCTTTGTTTGCAATAAAGGAGTTGGACTTTAAATAAGGATTTTATTGGCGTCAGTTTGTTCACACAGGAGGTCGGAGTCACGGCACAACGAGCGCCGACCCCGGCCCTCGGGGTCAAACACAGTATTTACAAGTATGTGCGGGTGCACCGACCCCAGGAGGTCCTCGGTCAGCCGCCAGTCAGCGGAGGACCGACCGAGGTCACGCCTCCGCGGGGCTTCCAGTTACCGGTTAGTAGAGGTCACAACAACACCACCACCATATTTGTAGTTCTTCTAAAAAGAGAACTAGCGAGGGACTGGGTGAGTCCGTATTGCACAAAGACGGTGCGGCCCTTTCAAACACCGGCCCGTCCTTCACACGGTGTGCGTGTGTGTATGTGTGTGTGTGAGTGTGTAACGAGTGTCATTACTGGTTCGAGAGTCAGATACTGGCCGTCATCACCAGATGGCCTTCATCCTGGTCAGCTGACCTAAAGAGGAAGTCTGGAGTTTCCGTTAATAGTGTCGTAGCATCTGAGTGTCTGCTGAGGCTGGATCAGTGTTCTTCACCCCCCCCGGAGCCGGACGGGCTGCTTATCCAATCAGAATGCGCGTTGCTGCTGGTGCTTTGATTGGCTGCGGTTGTTTGTTGGGGGTTCAGTTTTATAGCCCCGCGATAAAGATCTGCTCACTAAGAAAAGATCGAGCTCTTCGCTCGACGCTGGTATCAACCCCCCACCCCCCAGCTGGCTCAAACCAACCTGTCGACCTCCGACCTCAGCGGCGCCGAGACACGCAGCTGTTAATGCTAAGAGTATGGAAAGCTACCTGCTGATTCCGAGTGTGAGTTCAAAGACAAAGTTCAAGTTAGTGGATGAGATCCTTCAAATCAACCTCCGTCATCAGGAAGTCTCACGCCTCAAACGCTGGCTCCACCCCCTCAGGGGAGACGCCGTCGCTTCAAGAAGTCCGGTCAGTCATGTGCAATTGATTGGATTCTTGTGTCGTCGTGAAAAATCAGGATGAGGTTCTATGTTCCTTCACTTCGTCCCCCCCCCCCCCCCACCCCCCCCGGAGGACCTGACGTGGAACACCGAGCTCCAGGCTCTGGTCTTCTCCGGGCGTCCGACGTTCTACCTGGGCTGCAGGTCCGAGTAGAAGACGCCGCGCAGGACGCCTTCGATCACCACATTTGAGAAGGTGTCTGCAAGGAACCAAGACAAAGGACTGAGGAGGAGGAGGGCTGGGCGTTTCACGGGAACATATCAAATACTTTGGACAGTTCAACGAGAGTACTTCACGTCTAAATCTGTAGTACTTCATGTACAGATCCCCGAGTACCCGCTGGACTCGGATCAGAAGGGAACGAAATCAGCATTTAATTCATGAAACTGTGACATTCATTTCTGTTTGTGGGTCTTGTTATTAAAAGTTATTTCAGTATTGTAAATGATGCATGTAGCATGTAGCGTGTAGCGTGCAGCATATAGCGTGTAGCATATAGCGCAGGGTCTCACCGTGAGCACAGGGCAGCAGGAAGGGGTCTCTCAGAAACAGCATCACTGGCTGATGAGACAGTTTACTGGAAAATATGTAGAGATATACAAAAGAAGGTCACGGTGTGTGTGTGTGTGTGAGGAGAACGTGGCACCGCTGTAAGGAGGCCCACCCCTGGTTCTGGGGAGTAACCTCCGGCCCCCCGGGCGTCTCACCTGGACTCCTCCGATTCTGTGTCCAACGACCTTGAGGGGGACAAACGACAGGGTGAGGCCGGCAGCGCCACAAACAGCCGCCAGAGAGAGAAAAGGACGGCTCCTCCTCAGGGAGGAGCTTCGGCCGGCCGCTCACCCGCAGCTCTCGGTTTTTGGCACGGAGGGAAAATGGCGGATGTTCAGGAAGTCCAGGAATATCTTTGGAAGGGCCTCATTCTCCATAATGATGGTCTGTCGCAGCCGTAGAAAACAAGGGCTAATTACTACATGCACGTCAACCAGCACCGGGCCTGACCCCGGTGACCCCGCTCTGTGTGTGTGTGTGTGTGTGTGTGTGTGTGTGTGTGTGTGTGTGTACCTGTAGGTAGAGCTCCAGGCCTTGCCTCCGCTGCTCCAGGACTTTGGGGATCCAGTTCCTCACGTGTTTGGAGGGAATCTCAGGAGGTTTAATGCTCTTCTTCAACTGAGACAGCAGGAAAATAGTTTGTGAGAATGTGTGTGTGTGTGTGTGTGTGTGTGTGTGTCGCAGCAGCTCTAGTCATTTTCCATCCCCTCACTCACCTGGACTTGAAATTTTTTTTTTTTTTCAATAAAAAGAGTTCAGATCATTGACATATTGACAAATTCTTCATATCTAGAGTCCTTCCATGCCATTCATTCAATCATCCCTCCATCCATTCATTCACTCATTCATTCATTCCAATGGAGGAGAGAGCCGGGGTTTGTATGACTGCACAGACAGAAGGAGTCCTGCCATATTCCCTGATGTGAGGGACTGAGGCCGGAAGCCCTGCTCTTCCTCCTCTCCTCGGGGCCGCCTGTGTTTGCAGGAACACTGACTTTAAGCTGATGACCGTTCTGGATAAAGTCAGATGATAAACATCTATTCCAGCCGATTTAAATGAAATGCATTGGTATGTATTTAAGAATGGAACAGGAATCAAGCAGAAGTCCGTCGGGTTATTCTCCGTACCATCTTGTGCAGAGCGTGGAACTCGCTGTAGCGTTTCTCCACGGCGTGCTGCCTCCCGCTCATCAGCACCTCGATCTTGAACACCTGCAGGAGAGGACACTTTCAGATTTCAGACCCCCACCTACAAACCCCAGGAGAGGAAACATGACCGCCCCCCACCCCCCGACAGGAAACATCTGGAAATTAAAGTATGCTCTGCTAGCTGAGTGTTTACACACTACTTTCTGCAGTTTCCCTTTCCTACTGCTAATTATCCTCACTACTATTAATACTATTCCTCTTCGAGGTTGCTTTTGACCTTTAAAAGGTTGGTTCTGAACGTCATTTGTCGTTCATGTTCTTACTGACCTCAGGCTGGCCGCACAGGGACGCCCAGAGGGCCCCTGCGAATGTACATGGTATGGATAACAATATAAAATATATATACACATGGTAAGGATAGGAATATAGAATATATGTACATGGTATGGATATGAATATATGATATAATCATGAAGTACTGGTACTCTGCTGCACCCCTACCGTGGGTGAGCAGTTCAGTGACACACAGGGACCACAGCTGACTGTCTGCCTCCCATAGAAAGACGGGTAAACGTTAGAAATAATAATAACAACAATCATAATAATAATCATCATAATAATAATAGTGGCCGGTATTATTGGAAGCTCCCGCGGAACCGCATGGTTCGTCTGGCCAAATGTCGCGGGAGTTTGTTGTCCGCTGTTTGTTGTTTTACTGTCTGTTTGTTGGGGCTGGAGGACGACAGCGGGGCGCGCAAAGGGGGCCGAGCGCCGAGTCTGCGGCGGGGGAACCGATGCAAAAACACGGCGAGGCCCGGGTGGGGGACCGGCGGCGGGGACCGGAGACCGGAGACCGGAGACCGGGCGGAAAATCGCCGTGAGGAGAGGGCGTCTTACCGTGAAGCCCTTCTCCACCGAGCTGTTCTCCGAGCGGAACGACGGGATCGACACCCGCACTGGATTCATCCCGGTCGTCCTTCTTCTGGAATATACAGGAGTAAAACACACACTCTCCCTCACACACACTCTCTCCCCCTCACACACACACACACACACACAAACACACACTCTCTCTCACACACACTGCTGGTAGCAGCGCTACAGCCTGTCCTCTGCTAGCCAAACACGTCTGTGTGGCTTCAAGCGGGACGCGGGCTCAGCAGCGCCCCCTGGTGGCGCGGAGGGGAGCGACACGGACAGACTGAACAGCCGACGTTATGAAATCACGTCTGGACGGGTTTAAACGGGAAATAACCTCCTTCGCACATTCACTTCTTTTCCACCGAAACAGCATTTTTAAATGATACTTACACCACAAATGATAAGAACTGATCAATAGAGGACTCGGAAAATGATCTCGAGCCACCTCACCCGTTCTTCTTTCGTGCTCTTTGCATGTGTGTTGTTTCATGTTTTTTTTTGGTTTCCTTTTAAAATAAACTATCACCAGGGTGAACAGATTCCCCTTCACAGTGATTTTTTTTCCCCAAAAAACATGGATCTGAGTGTGGCACATTGTCTCATCACATTCATAAGGAAAAATACAATTCTTTTAATTGGAAACATTGTGATATGGAGTCAAATGCTTTGAAATAAAACAGACAGCATTCGGGGATAAGGAAACCAACATCAACTGACATTCTCAGATTAATTATGAAAACAAATCCAGAGTAAAGCCGATTATTAAACGTGCAAACATTGTAGCACAGTATTTACATCCCATTTTAATGAATGATAGCAGGATCTGCAGGTGTTTTCATCGACTCCCATGAGAGAGGCTAAAAACATTCTCCGCTCATGATCATTTCTGAAGAAGCTCCACAACTATTGCATTTGAATTGTTCATGAACATGTCCATGAATCTTGGCAGGTGATAAAGTAACTTTGATGGCTGTGGTGTCGTCACTTTGTGCAGATAGATAAAATGAAACCTTCCAAAACAGGAAGGAAACTCGACTGCATGAGTTGGCATGGTCGGCCTTTCTTTTCAGACTCAGCAAATTACAACAATCTGTGTGTGTGTGTGTGTGTGTGTGTGTGTGTGTGTGTGTGTGTGTGTGTGTGTGTCTGTGTAGGTGTGTGTGTGTGTGGAAGGCGGAGGGAGGTGTAATAACGAAAGAGACAGTTGTGGTCACTTCATATTGATCTTTGTCACACACGGTACAAAATCACAAACTATCTTTCAAGTACGATTTGGAGGAAAGACACTTTGCTGCATATAAATAGAACAAATACACTTTGGCTTGAAAGACGGCGTCGGGTTAGCTAGCTGATATACTGTAAATGCTTTAATGATGAGGGCAAGCGGGTCTATTTGTGGTGGTCTGCAAGCCTCGAGCCTACGATTGCCTTATCTACCAGCTGCGCGGCATGAAGAACAAGCAAAGGAGAAGGAAAGTCAAGGCAAAGGGTAACATGCTCTGGGGCCGGAGCGGAGAAAGGAGAAGAGGAATAAAGCTGCACATCGCATGCAATGACCCTCCCAGCGCTTCCACCTTCCCTCATCTCAGACTATTTTAAATTATAATATGCATTTTAAACAATTCTTTTTTTTTTTTATTGGAGTTTTCATTTTTTTTAAACTTGATGAATACGCTCTTGCCTGCAGTCCTCACTGTCAGTGACAGAACGCTGCACAACGCCTCCATCAATACCTGGAGAGAAACACACAGTGAGCGCTAGCATAGCATTGAGGGACACACACACACACTCAGAAACCATTTGCGACAGTCTTTAGGGTACAGAGAGAGTTTTGCTGTCTGCTAGTTAGCTTAGCACGGTGGCTAGGGGACACACCGAGAGGAGTCCGAACCCCCCGTGAATGATGGGACTCGTACTCTCACCACCATGGCTGACAGCCGCGCTGCACATGGAGAGACCTTTGACAGAGGTGGCTAACACTTACCATAGGCTGCCATTTATTGTGCTAAGCTAACTAGCGTGGGGGGGGGGGGGGGCCTGCTCCGAAAAGGTGCACAAGGTAGAGGGGGTGTGGGCGAC
>CAAKHD010002919.1:214591-227533 GCA_901007705.1 Fistularia tabacaria | reverse complement strand
CACACACACACACACACACACACACACACACACACACACACACACACACACACACACACACACACACACACACACACACACACACACACACACAAACACACACACACTCACACACATACAGACAAGCACCCACACACACACACACACACACACACACACACACACACACCTATTGGCAGGACAGCTGGCATGTAAGGTGCAAGCAGTGCCATTGGGGGTTTAGTGTCTTGCCCAAGGACACTTTTACATCCAGACATAAGGAGCTGGGGACCAAACCGGCAACCTTCCGATAGGGTGGCCGTGAACCACATGGGGCTTTACCAAGTAAGCTACAGCCCCACGATACTAATACAATCTGACTTGAGTTGACACTAGTTATAATGAAGAGGCCCTGAAACATTACTGGCTTCAGAATGAACCCTGATGAAAAATAAATAAAATAAATAAATAAATAAAGAGTGTTTCCAAGGACACACTATCAGTGTGGTGACAGAGATGGAAAACATTTGCAAACGTAATATTCGCAGCCAGTTGCAACTCTTTGACTCCATGACACTTCCAATTTTGAGAGACTTCCCCAAGTGGTTCATTGCCTGAAAGGCCCCACTTGCAGGGAACGTACAGTGGTTATGTCATTTTTTTCTTCTATTTATTTTCTTTATCTGAACCTGCCTTTCCTTCCTTTGACTCTGGCGGTGATTTCCCTGTGACCACTGTGGCAGCGATGGAAAGCAGTATCTCATTGAGCAGCCTGGGCTTGTGTTACAACAGTGTCCCCCGGTGGTAAGGGACAACAAGTATGTCTTTTATCTGAGTTTGTGTACACCTAAATGTCTTTTTCTGAAATGCTTGTTTTCTTATGAACTGGCAGAATTCTGATCCTCAAAAAGTTTTCAAAGATGACAAGATAAAGCACTTTGGAGAGAGGTGGCTTCGGACTCACAACCAGTGATTAGGATCAAGGACATGCCAATATAAACATTTTGTTTTGCGCACTGCTAAACACAAGTAAGGCAGAGAACAGAAGAGAAAACCTGTTCTTTTTCGAGTGCTCGTCCTTCCCTTTCTTCACTCCGAAGATTCTCGTGATCAGCGTGCTGAAGAGAAGAGTCGAGGAGTTCCTCACCTGGAGTCACAGAAAGGGGGGAGAGGAGGTGGCAGAATATGTAGGCGTCACTTCACAGTAGCGCAAACTTCAGGATTGTAGGGGTCATCAACAAAGCAAAATATTCAACCCACGGAAAGTCAGAGCACTCCTATAACCTGTAATGAGCTTAAAGTGTGATTAAACTGTTGCAAATCTTGACATCTATCTTCAAACACACCAAAGTAAATGTGCCGTGTTTCTTTGTAATGGCCATTTATAAAGCAAGGCAAGTGAAATTGAGGTCCTCTCCAATTGCTGTATTGATTGTTGTGAAGATTGACCTGCTTTGTGACAAGCTTATTATTTATGTGTCCCCGTGTGAAATCACGTGTGCATCTTGGTTTTGGTACCTGCGATGACAATGAGGCAATTCATAAGAGTAAGCAATACTGCAACCTCCTCTTCTGTATTGCCCATGGCCAAATCTTTTGCCTCCAGCGAGTGGTACCAAGATGGGTAGCTTACTATTAAACTATAAAACTATATAACTATATAAAACTATATGAAAATATAAGTATTCTGTCTGCTGAAATATTAAGTAAAACCCAGTCACTGACTGGTGACGACGTTTGCCGCGTCTGGTTGCAAAACCTTTAATTGTTATGAATCTTTTATCTTTGCAATTAATGGCAAAAGATTTGGGAATGGCCTTTAATGAATGGCGGGTGGGTTAAAAATGGTTTTCACGAAGATTACAAGGGACTGGTTCAGAGACTCAGTGGACACACAGTGTGATACACGTCAGATAAGAGTTGTATATATTTGCTGCTCTCTCTCTCTCTTTCCCCAAAGGTAGTGGGTGAAAAACACATGGAAACTCACTGCCCAGATGGGAGAGGTGAAGCCAAGTACAGCAGCCTGCATTCCGTCAGAGACAAACGGAATAATGTTCTCTCCGAGACGGGTGTCCCTGTAAAGAGCCCTCAGGATGTTCAAAGCGTGGACCTGAGGGAGGAGGGGGGGAGGTTGAAGCAACGAGCTGAGCCAAATCCCATACGAGCAGTCAACACTTGGAGCAGTCGTGACTGGTCCGTAACATTACCCTGGTTCTTAAAGTCACTAGAAGGTTTTACATGAGCTTGGAGGTTTCATCCACGTCCTGCCATCTGTACTAGCGGTCAGCGCTGCCTGATAAGATCTTAAAAACTGTCAGAACTGAATAACTGCACACAAGCAAAACAGCACAATTGGCCTTTCCAGTGTAATGCTGGAAAATGTGGTCTACTTATTCTATTAATCATATGTCAACGTGATGTCAAACCTCCTCCTTAATTTCAGTATCATTGAAATTTATCAACAATAAACTCACAATAACACTCATTTAACATTTTTGGATTCACATAAATATCCCCCATGTAAAGATAACTGATGTAAAGCTACTTGCTGGACGAACCTGAGGCACGGTGGAGCTGTCCATGTTTCTGTCCATGGAGGGCATGGCCAAGCTGATCAGCTCTCTCATGGTCATCTTCAGCAAGCTGCAACTGGACGATTTGGATTCGGAGGAGAGGAGAGCCTACAGAGGTGTAAAAAAAACAACAAAAAAAAAAAACACATGCAGGATTGGGATGTTAGCGTGAAGAAGTTCAGAAGGCAGCAGTGAAAAAGGATGCTGGCGTGCGTTTTCCATTCCAGATTTTTTAAGACTGTCGCAACAGAGTTGTCTCGTGACACTTTACACATAGAGCAGGTCTGGACCACACTCTTTAAAAATGGTTTACAGAAACCAACATTCCCCCCATGATCAAGCACTTGGCACCGCCTTTAACCAGCGCTGAAACCTCGGACAGATAGGCGCTCAATGTGGGGCGACCTTCTGTTTCGATCCGTTGAGGTAGAAAGAGATTGAGCAAGGGAGAAGGACAGAGATAGAAAGCAAAGTTGTGATGGGGGGCAGACAGGGATAAATGATCACAAAAAAATGATAATAGTAGCAGTTCCATGATTTTCACTAACATGATACAATAATAGCTTGAATATTCATTAAATAAATAACGATGGTGGGCGCCTGGCAGCAGCACTGCAGCAGACTAATCCACAAGCCCAGGGACGCTGGAAGATGCAATACCATTTTGTGATTTTTGTATTTCCCCACTATGCAAATCCTAAAATACATCCGATGCAGTACGAAAAAATTTGGAAGCAAAGTGCATTTGAAATATCAGCAAGGATTTTTTTTAATCAGCCGATTCTGGTGTTTGATAGAGATATCATTGTCTCTATGAATTCTAGTTACTATGAAAACTTTATAACCTATAAAACATATGCTCACTTTAAAGCTGCCCATACTGGAGATGCCAAAGTGAGAACTACGAAACTGTAGAATGGTGGGATTTCAATGATGGAATGAACTGTCCGGAAAACTAGCCATTGTATACAAGTCGTTGAGGCTGATTTTCATTTTTTAAGTGGCGTTGCTAAGTGTCCAACCCCTGACACCTTTGAAATTTTTCAACGTGGATGTCCACACAACTGATCAGATGCATCCTGGACGCTTTCTCGATACCTATGTGCAATACTTACAAAAGAAAAACGCTGATCCATTTTTGTCAATTCTATTATAAATACAAATCATGCTTACTATCTGTCACATTAATTGAACAAGAAATAACCATAGCTACAATTTAGCAGCCGGGTGATTAAATGGACAATTAAAGGGAACCCTTTGAAATTGTTACTATGCCACAAAACCTGACATGTCAAGCACGGTTCTATCCAGCTCTTGGTACATCACGTATTTACTTCCTATCGGATATATGATTACATAAGTTTGTCTGCAGCAACAGCTTCACACTGTGACATCGTGTGTGTGTGTGTGTGTGTGTGTGTGTGTGACTGTGTGTGTGTGTGCAAAAAAAGGGAGTGAGGAATGCGGGAGTGAGGAGCTGCTGTGTGTGAGATAACTTTCTGTGGGAGCTGATGGGAGCCAGCTGCATGTCTGGCCTGCTTTATGGTTTAGAGTTAGGCCTGCGAGGGATGGAGAGATGAAGGCATGAAGGCAGCCAGGAGGAGGAGGAGGAGTGGGGGGTTGGGGGAGAGAGACAAGAGTTTGGTTTCTGTGAGCGAAGAGGAAAAGGGAGGCGAGCCTGCTGAATTCTGTCCAGGGTCAGCTCAGACGAGCTGCAGGCAGCCTTTCCTGGATTCAACTCTGGCCTTTCTTTGTGAGGGAATGCAGGTCAAGACTCTACCAAGGTGTCGCCTTCAGCTTTGGCCCAGACTTCCTCTGGGCTCTTATTTATCTTATCATCTCTGGCTCCCTGTGTCCCTTCATCCATTCCCTGTTTCAATCCAGCAGTCCTTTTTTTTTGCTTTTTTGGATGCACTTTCTCCCTCTCCCCTTTAGTGCTTGGACATCTGTTTTTACAATGACTAGACAAATCAGCGCTTCTCACAGCATTTATCTGGCTGATTATTCAGATTATGCGTGATATCTATTCTGCAGCTGCCCACTTCAGAAGGATGAATGAGAAACCTATTTCACCTATTTCAAATACACTGTCAGCACATGGAAAGCATTTGTACTAGAACCAGACAACGCTATTATTAATTATGATAACGTATATTATTATGAATGCAGAGCATAGCTCACTTCACAGTCTCTTACCTATGGTACAATTTGCAGTTATTTATTTTTACCTCAATTTTATATATATTTACCCTTATATTTATTGTTGTTTACAATTTGATGCTACTACCCCAGGTGCCCTCCAATTACCCCTCGGGGACAAATAAAGTTTTTTCTGATTCTGATACTGATTGTTAGCATATTATAAATGCCAGCGAATTGTGAGATAATATCTTTTTTAAAATCAAACACAATTGGATATAGCTGTATTTTTCCCCCTCAGTTATTTCATTAATTTCGTAATTGTAGAAAAATGCTATGAGTGAGATGGCAATGCAAACAGTGCCCGAAAAAATTATTTTTTTTCATTATTCAGAGAAAAACATCTAATTATGCGAAAGGTGAACTCTGTATGTTTCTTGTGTTTTTTTGTGTATCAGAGCAGATGCGGGAAAGCTGGTCCCCTGTATATCGCAATATTTCATCCCTGTCTTGCCCAGCTCTCACGTGCGGCGGGACAAAAAGAGGCGTCCGACCGTAAACACCATAGAAGCGCGGTGATGTCAGAGGTGCAGTCGCACGCCTCGTAGCCCTGGCCACAAGAAAGAGCGCACCCGCTCTGCAATTACTGTTATGATAAAACACAAACTCTATCGTGTCTAGGTTTAATATCAGTAATCAGAGGTGAGTGTCTGAATAACAGAATGAGTCAGTAAAATGTTAAGGTTAGTCAGCGATTGCAACACATTATTAGCGGTGTGTGGGATTGGTGATGACTAAGAGAGGTCAACCAGAGGACAATGTGTGTATTTGTTTATATGAGTGTGTCAGTGAGAAGAAGAAAAAAAGAAAAGAAAAAAGGGGCCTGGATTAAAAAACCCAATGTTCTTCCAGCATGAGTGCTCCAGTGGCATGCCAAGAACTGCTGATTGCACTACGTTTTGGAATAAACACACAGACACACACACACACACCTTTTCCAACTTCTGCAACATTCCTTCCCTCAGCCTACACCACAGCACATTCCGTATCGCACCTCTGGTTGGATGAAAAGCCAGACCAACACTGGGATTTTGTTTTGTTATTTTGTTTTAGATCCAAGAACAAACTCTGTGAATCAAACCTCTGGTAAGGATAACATTTGAACCTTACTCAAGCAAAAACTGGTTCCATCTAAGAATACTGTCCGTCAGTCTGTAATGAACTGCTCCACTGAGCATGAATTCAGCATCAGCTAATTCATCAACACAATTCAAAATCTAAATCGCACTAAAAGCTGGAATCAAAAAAAAACAAAAAAAAAAATAAAATAAAATATATAAAAGAGCTTAATTGTCATTTGGTGTGATGTATCTAGTTCGGTTCTGATAGGGGGGCCCTTTCTGTGTGGAGTGTTCATGTTCTCCCCTCGTCTGCATGGGTGTCTGCCCACACTCCAAAAACATGCAATTTGTTTTGGAGCCCCAAAATCACTTCCATGTGAATAAAAGAGTGAATATATGTAGGTCACTATATGATACATAAACGAGTGAGTGTATGGCTCTATACGGCCCTACTACTGACGACCACTCCAAGAGGAACCCCGCCTCTCCCCTAATGACTACTGAAAAAGGCTCCAGCCCCATTGCAACCCTGAGTGCAGGATTAGCCCTATATAAACGATGAATGAATGAATGAATGCTTGGGGGATGTTGCACTCGACAAAAGTTAAAATCAACATCAACATGATCGGATTTGAAAACTCACATTCAGTCTCAACACATCCTGATGTCCCGACCCACCTTAAACCAAGTGTCAGTGTCTGAAAAGCATTTGTACCTGAGATGAAGATACAAGCAGTGGGATCTTTTAGACATGAAATATGGATCTGTTGAGTTTTTGCATCAGCCATCATATACGCTTGTCTCAATGAACAAGCAACAATTGATATGAGCCATGGAGGAAGAGCAAAATTTCAATCAGAGTTTGATCTCTGCTCTCATGTAGCAGATTAGAGGGAATTCTTGTCTACGATCGCACGTGGCGATCAGTTACCTTCACAGCTAAACCGGAGAGACTCCGCCGTTGGTTATTGAGGCTTTCAGCAGTATGTTTTTCATTGGTTGAGCAACTTTTGGCGAAATCTTGTATCCTAAATCTTTAACCTCAAATCATACAAAAGAGACATTATTTTTGAATAGAAGTACTCATGAGTACAGTAGCAGGTAGGGGGGTGTAACTGAATACACAAAATACTTCGGTTCTATGTGTACCTGTATTTTGTGACCATGGTTTGGGTGTAATAAATAGAAACAGGAAGAAGTGTTCCTTCCTTTGTTTTCAAATATTAAATACACATCTGTGAACTTTACTGGGTAATATCCCCAAGTAATATATCAAAATGTTGTGAAATTTGTTTTCTTTTAAGGTGGTTCCCTTGATTTGGGTTTGTTTTTTTCAAGGATTCAGTTTTATACCCTGCACCCTTTGTGACAGAAATTATTCCTGGAAGACGAAGTAAGTAATAGCCTGGAGCTCGAACACAGATTGACGATCCAAACAATCAGTAAAGCGGTGTCACAACATGAGACTGTGGTCTCAACTAAGCAGTAATGTAGTGGCAAACGCTGCATCGGAGGACATCGCAAGCAACTCCCTCACAGCTTACGTTTCAGCTCCCCCACCACCGCGGTCCCTTATGCACCTGGATGTAGAAGGGGATTCCGGCACTACGCCGAGTGGCACACAGTTTGGACGCCAGGTCGCTGGATTTGACCTCCACCAGGACCTCGGACAGCCAGCGGGCCGGGAGCTGCTGCAGGGCCACACTTCCGCTCCTTCCTCACAAAAAAAGAAAAAAAAAAAACACAATATAGTGAAGAATCCTCGGCCTCCGTTTGTCTTTCTCCCTATAATATATAACTGAGTAATTTGCAGGGAAAAAAAAAACAAACCTGGATCATGCAGACGCACTACTTTCATGTTTCAACTGGCATGTTTATTTGAACGAATGTTTGGTGAACAGCAGCCAAAGACATGGCTGCCAAGGGAGATCGTGAAGTCGAACTCTTATAGGATGTCAGATAATGCACGGATCTCCCACAAAATACTTTTCAGATATGTAAAGCCAGCGGTTCTAAAGATAGCGACTGGCAGATTCCGGCAAAAAAGAAGGATCAACTGCGTTATCGCCTCATCAAGCAGCTAGAAATTGAATTCCTGTGGGACGAGATCTGCGGTGTTGTGTGTCTCCATTTCCTTTGACCATACAAACGGACTTTCTAACTAATTTGTCACCTTCCACGGGGCATCTGGTATGTTTAAGAGAAAAACAAAACAAAACAAACGTAGAGGCTATGATCAAAGGCCAGCATGACCCGCCTGCGCCCACAAGAAATCTGTTTCTAAGAGAGGCGGCGGACAGGACACGAATGACAACGGTCAGTTTTGAGAAGCTGAGGGTTCAGTGCGCATTCCATTGCATTAAAAACAAAAAACAAACAAAAACAAAACAAAACACACACCTTCTGACACACACATGCAGTGGTGAGAAGTATCATAATAAAAACAACAGAAAAAGGGGAATGTGTATTGCAATTACAGAATGAAAAAAATTGGGGGGGAAAGCGAAAGAAATAGAGGGAAGAATGAAGAGAGGGAGAAAGAAAGCACGAGAGAGAAAGAGCGCATACACAGTGGAACACAGCAGAGCATCAAAAGGCCGTGGTTAAGCACCCTGCAATCAACACCCCATAACATAGCACGTGGCCTGCATACCATCCACACACTGCTCTTCCCCTCCTGAAAACACTCTCGCATCCACACAGGCAAGGCACAGAACACACACACACACACAAACACACACACACACTACAGTTTTCCTCTTCTCGACCACGAGAATTTTGCCCTCTCGTTGTGCGCCTTCCTCTGACAGCCTGGTCTCCGTACCAGAAAAGAACCATTGAGTTACGACTCAATGCCGGCAGGTCCAAGGCTGTGTTATTTTGCGTTTTGTCACCAGTGGCTTGGCTGCGGGGGCCGCCTGCTGCCCACCGTGGACGAAATCAACTAAGTGAGCAATACTTAAGCAAAGCAAGACTGTTGACCTTTCGAAGGAGTAGCAAAAGGTCCGCAGAGGTAACGGGAGTGGAATAGGTGGGGGTCACACGAGGCTCCATGTGATCAGCGCATCGTCACTGAGTCGTTTCCCACTGCGGCTCATTTTGCATTTAGTGCAGACTTTGAGAAGGAAGCATGACTTTGATATTGCTTTCTATGATCACTTTCTGAGTGGTAGAACCATCTATTTTATTACGTTAATTATCCTCAAGGTCATCAACATCATCTGCATTCATTTACAGACCACAATTACCAATCAATAAATGAAGATTTCTGCATCACACGACTCTGAGTAAACTATTAGTATTTTTGCATGGATCCTATACACAAGGCAATGTTGCTTCAAATTCATTCACATTGGTCTTGCATACTGTCACTGTTAGTCAATAGAATGTTCTGTTCATGTTAAGATGCTTAAAAATATTAGTGATAACTTTGACATTCTCCAAAAAAATAAAATAAAATAAATAGGGCAAACATATTCCTACTTTCTTTATGAAAGTTAAGCAATTGAAAAATAACCACAAAGGATGAATTGGATTCGATAATTTCTTATGATGATCAGCAAAATAAGGTTAATTGATTAACCCTCTCAATCTCTCACTTTGCAGGTTCCCTCGAGGTGTGACTTGACCAGCCCCACTATAACCGCCTTCATAAATATTAACTATTAATGTGTCATTTCAACTTTTACCATGTAAATGTCAGCGCTAGTGTTATTATTAGAGATGTATAATTTGTTCCTGTCCCTCCCAGAGCTCATACACCCTGCTGTCTCCATCACACTCGCTTTCTATCCCTCTGTCCTTCTCTCCCTTTCTAAGCCAACCGTTTGAGACAGAAGGCTGCCCCACATTCAGCTGTGATCTGTCCAAGGTTTCCTCACTGGTTAAAGGTGTTTTATTCTCACCGCTGTCACAAAGTGCTTGCTCATGGGGAGGGGGGATTCTGGGTTTCTTTAAATCCTAATAAAGAGTGTGGTCCAGACCTGGTCTCCAGTGTTACATAAATAAAATCTGAATTGACTAAAAAAAAAAGGCCATACATGAAATCTGTTAATTAAATTTACCTCTGCCACTTTCTTTGTTGAGTGATCGTGCTAACGCAGAGCAATAAACACAGTCCTCATGCTTCTTTTTTGTGAATATTAGAATCTAAAATAAAAAAATAAAAAAAATAAAAAAAAGACAGGATGCTTGTATGTATGCTTGTATTGGTAATAGTGTTCGCTTAAATCCACATTTTCCACAGATGTAAAAAATGCAAAATGTCAGTTTGTCTTATCAAATGCACGTCCATCAGCTGTCCATTGTGACCATGAAACCCTCATGTATTTATAGCGTCTCACACCCGAGCGGCTCTGTGGAGAGGTGCCCGCCTGCCACTTTACAAAGCATGATATTCATCTTCAAGTTGCAGGCTGATGCTTGCGGCCATTCACGAGTATTACCTTTCAGCTTTCTGCCCAGAGTGTTAACGCACCTGCACAGCATGTCAGTGAGGCGCACAAAGCCCACATAAGCCAGTTCAAAGGCGCCTCGATGACGGGACTGCAGGAGCTGATGACGGAAGTAGCGGCCGACCCCCTCCACCTGTAACACACACACACACCGAATTCGCACATGAACTGCTGCTTAAGGACAATACGGCTTTCTACTGCTGTGTGTGTGTGTATGAGGGCAGGTAAGGTATACCGCCTGACTTCAAAAAAGTCTTAAACTTAAGCCTCCAGCGGCGTAAATGTGACCCATTACAAAGGGTCAAAATGACAGAACTGGAGTGAAAAGGATTATGTTTGCATAGTGACACGCGGGGTTTAACACGTCACCTGATCATTATGCGCGCAAGGGGACAAGCCTGCAGACGGGAGAAACAACAAGACTAAAGGATTTCTCAGTGCTAAGATAAAATAAAGAGATCCGAGTCATATGTCCATTATAGCTTTTTCAAAGGCTGCAAGATACGCTTTGGAAAATAAAATGAATAAAACACAACAAAAACATGAACATTAATGATGCATTCTTTTTTAATTGTTTATACAAATAGGGCGACCAACCTTTGTTGGTATTTATCAAAATGTTTGGATGAGAAGATAATCCTCCTTCAGTCACACAGTGTGGTGGATTTTGCACACTGAAACCTCAAAAAAGCAAACGGGATAAACATATCTGGTGTACATCAGCAGTAAAACAACATCACTGTGAGGATGTTGGACCCAGAGATACAGTAGAAGTATCACTTCCTGTCGCTCTTTATAAACAGATTGGTGACGTGCAGCACTATTTGACGTCTTTTGAAACATCACCTTTTTCACAAGAGATTATTATGGTGATGAATTATGAGAAATGGGGGAACTAATAAAGTATTTTTCTCCGAAAATTCAGTCGTGTTCAGCGCGTGTCGTCAACCTTATCTTGTATTTTTCATATTTGTATATTTTGGAATTGGCACAGACAATTTTATATAGATGGATATATGGATATTAATCTCAGAGGGAAAATTTATTTGACACAGCAGCCATTTATACATAGTAAGAGAGAGAAAGAGAGATAGATCGATAGATAGATGCACACACAAAACTTGTGCTACATATTTATGAAGTATAAGTTATGAATGAAGACATTGGACTAATATCTTTACGTTATGTAATGATATCATCATCATATTTGTGATAGGATCGGTTAAACATTCATTCATTCATTCATCTCCACTGCTAATCCCTCCCTTGGGGTATGTATAAACAGAATTTGGATGGAAAACAGTTTTATGAGATTCTAAGTCATGTATGAAGACATTAAACTTGTATCATTACATTATGTACTTATGAACAAATAAAAATGAAATAATTAATTTCTTCATTCATTCGTCTACATTGCTAACCCTGCCCTTAGGGTCATGGTGGGGCATGAGCCTTTCCCTGCTGTCATTGGGCTAGACACATCATATCAATTACTGTTATTTTGTTGCTACATTTCCATAAAAAGGGATAAGCAACACAATACATACATGTTCCCGATACAATAATATTACAATCAACTGCAATACTCTGAATTTTACTGTTTATCTGAATATTTTGTTGCTCTGAAAGTGAGATTGTGGGGAGCAAGAGCAGAGAAGGGGTGATAAATTGATAAACATTGAGAAAAAAGTATTTATTTTTGGATATCAAAGCACCATGATACACAATCATTTACTGAAAATGAGCCTTATCTATATCAGAACTGCTGAAAAATGAACACTGTGTGCGTGTGTGTGTGTTTCTGACTTTTGGTGTGGATCCTACAGGGGTGCAATAAAGAAGAGGAAATTGTAAAATTCAAAATCAACCCACCTCTTTGAACATATGTCGTTGTGTTCTTGTGTGAGTCAATTTTCAAGGTGACTTTAGTTAAATGCATTCCGTAATGTCAATATAAACATTTAAAGAAAAAAAAAAAAAACACTCCACGCAACCCACCACTCTAAATCAATGTCAAATCCAATGCAAGAAGTGCGGGAAAGCACGCGTTAGCCATTGAATTCTTACTGAAGGCAAAACAGCAGGCTGTATAAAAAAAAAGCTCCCATTTTAACCTTTTCTCCATTTGGCAGGAGAAAAGGCGCTTAAACACTGGCTACCCTCTTGTTTTAGAGACACCACTTAGTTTTTCGGCCAGCGAGCATTCAGCATGTCAGGCATGAGAGTGGCATGGCGGTGGCGTGACAAGTGTGTTCAAATAAGGATGCTGAGACATCCACATAATGGCCACTGTAAGTAAAACCATCCAGTTAGTAATAGTGTTAGCAACATTATTCTAACTATACACACACACAAACACACACACACATTGCTGAGCACCATTTCTGTGGCAGTGTGTAAACTGGTGAGTGTGTTGCAGGTGAGGCGGCAGGGCGAGGCGGACGCAGAGCACCAGCGCCCTGTCATTACGGCTGTGGTGTCACCGCCACCACTGAGGCGGCCAGGCCCCAACTTAGTCAGGGGTGGCATGGAGGGCACAGGGAGGGGTGGCAAAATCCCATTGCATAAAAAAAAAAAAAAAAAAAAAAAAAAAAAAAAAAAGGGGGAAGGGGGAGAAAAAAAAAAAAAAAAAAAACGAATGGGGAAAAAAGTAGGAACTTCCACAAAAAACAA
>CAAKHD010002919.1:200299-210565 GCA_901007705.1 Fistularia tabacaria | reverse complement strand
CACACACACACACACACACACACACACACACACACACACACACACACACACACACACACACTTACTTACTTTACCCCCTACACAGACAAACACAGCTTATGTCTGGTACCCTTGTTATTATGGACGTTAACATGTTGAACCACTCAGACGACTATTCCTGTGTGAGTTTGTCTGTGTGCGTGTTCTGTGTGTGTGTGTGTTTGTGTTGTTTGCAGCGCTCAGTGTTTTCCTGCTGGTGGTGGAAGTGATTTGGAAAGAATGCAGTGGAAAAGGGAGGGACAACGGGACTGTTAAACCAGCAGGACCGGGCCTAAAATGAAAGCACGGCTCTAATGAGGGCGGATGCTAATTGAAGAGCCTCCCAGCGTGGCACAAACATAAATTCCCATCATTCCCTGCTACATTATGTATACACAGGTAGAGCTAAGAGAAAAAAGAAAAAAAAAGACTTACGACTTTGGTTCTCAGTAGAACCATAAATAAAGTAAGCTGGCAATGAGAAAGCAAACATTAGTCAATTATCCATGCAAATGATCTGATGAGAGATTCACTCACACTTATTTCCATCAACAATGCATCTGACAGAGTTTTCCTAAAAAAAAAAAAATTCAATATGCATTACAGCAGGCGTGCCAGCCCTATTTCAGCTTGGAAGCTACTTAGAAATGATTCTCAAAATTATCTACTATCTAACTATTAAAATCGAAAACATATATTTATTAATTCAAGTTTTCTTTGCGTCACTTTTTTTGCACAAGGCTCAGAAAGAAAGGGACTATAAGCTGCTGCAGCAAAGCATTTTCTTACGCCTTTAAAATGCTGAAAAGATCACACAGATATAATAAAAGCAATTTTTGAGGCAAATTAAACTTGTTGCATGAGCCATAGTTTGTATGAACAGTCCAAAAATGCTGTTCCACATTTCCATTCTTCAGAATAGCAGCAGCGGATTGACAGATGATGCAAAAGGAACTTCATATGACATTGTCGAATAAAGTCTTCCTTCCATTACGTTTTGAATTGGTAGGTTTTTGGCTTCTTACTTGGTCCAACACCCCCACTCATATCTTCACCCTTTCTGTTCAGTACTTAGTAGGCGACGCAGTAGCTCGCCTGAGTTTTCCAATGTGTCAAAAAAAAAAGATCAGATGTCAGACTGGATGCCCTGGATGTCTATCAAATCTATCAAATGGCAAACATCATAGTTGTCGGATGCATGATAGCTTATCATTCTTCCTTTTTTCTTTTTTTGTTGCCATGCAATCTACCAACACTTTGTATCGACATAGGATACTATCCAATAGTATCTTCTGAGAGTATGGAAACTTCTCAGGGAACAGTTTGTTTCATGCATAATGGAGAGGAGTTTAATTTCACTATTATCGCAATGTTTAGAAATGACCCTTTTTTTTTCCCCTACTACTTCACTGGTTATTTTCTTTTCACTGCATGCTGATCTCCGACTAAACATTTGCAAATAAAAAAAATAAATAAAAAAAAAACAGCCTTAAATAATCTTAGATAAATCCTTGTCGATTTCAAGTCATTACTCGCCATTACAAATAAACAGGTTGCTGAGCATTGCAATTTTTTTGTCTTTTTTTTCCATCATCATTATCTCCTGGTCAGTGACTAAATGGCATAATAAAGCTCCAGTACAGCAAATCTCAGCGCGGTTTCGGCACAGAGTCACAAATCAGTGATATTTCTTTGACCAAGGGTGCCAAGATTAAGCATTTACAGCTGTGTTATAGTCATTAAACATTTATCCCAGCTTTTGGGAGTCTTTAGAGGATTAGGCAGCTTGAATTCTTTTCCTCCCATTTATTGTTTTATTCCCATGAAAAGAACAAAACAATGTGAGCTTCCATTTCTCCCTCTGACTTCCTTCACCTGTTTGTGGCATTAAAACCAAGAAACACTGAGAAGCAGACCTGAGGTCAGGAGAAAAAAAATGGGGACATCTTAATTTAATCAATTTATTTTTTTGTATTTGGCACCTGGTTCTCCTTAACAGATATTCTTATCTGGAGAAAATTAGTCTCTTAATGAAGACATTCATTTTTTTCCCCATCTCAGCCTCAGTAATACTGACAATCCTACACACAGACACAAACACGCACACACACACGCACATGCACATGCACACACACACACACACACGCACAAACACGCACAAACACGCACACGTGTATGTATGTATCTAGACTTTAAGTATCTTTTTAATTCATTTTTTAAACATTACATTTGAGACAATATCATTGAATAGCTGAGGCTTTGGATAAGCCTGGAAAAGAATTGGTATTCAAAGAAGAGGAAAGCATTTTCAGGTGGAGAAATTATGTTTGTTTCTGAATCAGTTTTTTTTTTTAAATTGTAAATAACAACAAATAAAACAAGGTATTCTGTCACTGATTCATATTGGCAATGAGTCAAGGTGGGCATCACCCACAGGCCAAAGGTCCAACACGAAACTAGTCACTTCTTATTTGCATCTGCCTTCTCACCAACTTCGGAGAGAGGCCAAGAACGGCGGCAAAAAAAAAAATGGTAGAACGCCGCGAGCGCGGTGCATACATCACCTTGGGGTCTCACCTGTTCCTCTGTGATGAGTCCAGAACGTGTGTGTGTTTTGCTGTTGATGCAGTGCAGAGGCAGGCTTTGGCACAGCTGTCCCAGCAGCATGGACACTTCCTTCATGCTCCGCCAGCAACACACTAGCACCATCTGGGCAGTCACCCTGTAGCGCTCATCTCCTGAAACAAAAAGGGAGACTATGAACATTAAGAAAAAAAATAAAATTTTTTAGATAAAATAATTTTGTTCAATAATTTGGTGTAATTATGTAATTGCTTTATACGAGATTAAACATTGAATAAAAGTCACTTGAATGAGGATTTCTTTAGATTGAGTCACATATAGATGCAGGATAAATACTCTCACACTCTCACTCCCACACAAACAGCATTCCAATTAACATATGTCTATCAGGTAAAATGTATTTTCATTATAATATGATTTCCAGAGGCAACAATGTGCTGTGTACAAATAATGTACAAAAAAGTCAAACAACACTGCCCTCGTCAGGAGATCCATGATATAGAAGCCAGATATGACGATTTAGCAGTTTCACTAAAGAATAAAACTGTTAAATAACATATGTAATATACCAAAATGCATTGTTTACAACAAATGTACAATTACAAAACCCAGGATTTTTTTTTTTCCTGCATGATGCTGAAGGGAGACATGGCAATGGTGATGTGTAACAAACCTGTCGCGACTGACGACGCGTGTGTGGTCTTTGTGGAAGTTCCATCGTCCTTATCATGTGTGTCCAGCTCCCGGGTGCTGGTGAAGAAATCATTGGTGTCCCTGGGCTGGATCTCCTGCAAGATCCTCTGCAGTCCCACCGAGGTTTCTGTGTCTAACACACACAATCACATGCACGCAAACATTAGACTCTTGCATCAACCAGCGTCCAGCCTATAACACTGGGATGAGATGACAAAACATAAAGCAGTCAAGTATTTTTTTGGCAAAGTGACCAAACTCCTTCCACACAATCCAATTACTTTCCTCTAATTTCAGTGTATTAAAATAAATATTTGTTCCACTGTAGCCTGAAATTTCCATGATCTGTAAGACCTCCCATTCCATCTTCCGTGTTGGACATACGAGTACAATTCATTTGCACTGCTTTTGTATCATTTTCCTGGTGATCACACGCTGTGATACAAAATAGAAAAAAAGCGAGGGGGACCCATGGTGACTAAGGATTTGGCCTACGGATTTCAGAAGGCTTTCTCATGTTTTTCCAAGAGGCCCTGATATCTTTGCATGCTCTTAAAAGGTTACTTTCCCTCTCTTTTCCAGAATTGGCAGTGCAGTTGCTATATCATGGCATTATATTGGAACCAACATTAACTAGTGACCAAATAATGTAAGTTAAAAACATATTCTATGATTTTGGTCAATGACGGTAGCCGTGACATGACATTAGTAAAGACTTGTTTCGGACCTGTGACTCGCCCATCTTGACTGGTGATTTGAGCGTAAAAGACCCTCAGACTTGCAAATTGATGACTTGGCCCCGCTGCAGCCAATGACATAATGGGTCTCCGCGTCAATGGGCAGTCATGCAGCTCTGATGGCAGACAATGACTTGCCCGTTAATGAGCTGCAGGAGAACGTTTCCTTGAATAACTCCCTGTGTGATTATGTCCCGATGCTTGCCGAGTGAACGCATTACAGTCGAACTTTGTCAACAAACATGAGTCACAAGGCTGTCCGGCTGAGAATTAGTGCGGAGAAATATGAAGCAGGGGCAACGGCTTCATGGAACTCTTACGTCATCATCAATCTGTTTGATTTGCTAATAAAAGCGGAACGTTTTGAGTCGAGTAAATCAAGGTTATTTTTCGGAAAATCAGTAAAAGTCGGCCATCTAAGAGTAGGTTTTGTTCAACAAAACCTGGGTTACCATTCAAGCTAAGTTGTTAGATGTGTGAAACTTCTCGAGTGCTTGAGTATATTTTTGTGACATTTTTTTCAGCTATGAACAAACATATTCTCACTCAGCTTTAAGTAAAACACAGAGTAATAATAATCAAAAAAAAATTTTAAGTGTTGTATAAAATCACCAGTGTCTGCATCCATCGGGATGAGTCCTTCTGGGGAGGAGCTCTGGACGACAGGGGAGACCACTTGGGACAGCCTGTAGCACACGGAGATCAGCTCCGTCACCAGGCACCTCCACTGCTCGGGGTGATGCAAACTCCTGACACACAGAAACAGGGCTCATGGTTGGAACAGATGTTCCCTGGGTGAGAAAGCGATGCAAAATGACGGCTGAAACTGACTAAAATAAAAATCCCCTAAAAGCGATGCAGAGATGCCATCCTATAAAACCTATAAAAAAATCCTGGACATCACTATTACCCTGTGCATCCAACAGGTCATCCCATCAGGGAAACATTTAGAGTTTGTGCTTTGGTGAAGTTTATCTACTGAGCACTTTTCATACAAGACTGAGCAGTTGCTTTCCATCAAAAGACGAAACCGTTAAAATGGATCTGTAAAATGTGCAGTGGACAGAAATAAAATTAGATAGAAAAGCACAAGACACGGGAAGTTAAAATCACAGCAGTATCCAATAACTTCGAGAGCATTGCCTAACCAAGGGTACACATGCTGGAAAGTACAGTCTTTGTAACTTAAAAGACTTAAAAGAAGTCAGTATGGCTCTGTTAGAAATGTTCTCACTCTGTGTTGAGACGCTGCAGGATGGCAGTGATGCAGTGGGCTCTGCCGTACAGAGGGAAGGAAGCGGCAGCCTGCAGGAGGCAGGACTCGGCCCTGGAAACCTCTGACTGCAGGCAACGCAACAAGAACTGAATCACTGAGAACGAAAAGTAGGGTGCATGACGGTATTAGAAATTCTGTGGGGGAGGGGGCAGTACCAATGCACATATGTCGGTGTGTGGAACGATCTTACCAGCCAGAGTGTTGAGTTCCACGGTAAGGGCCTCAGACGTCTGGGGCGAAGAGCAGGGGAGCTGGAAGTCAAAGCCCTGATCGCGGGCCAAATGCAGCAAAGCCTGGGTCAGTTCTGGCTGGTCAAGCAGCAGGCCGAGAAGGTGGGCTGCTGTCACGCTGTCAAAGGGTTTGGTGCTGGTGCTGAGATCCAGAGCAGCCTGAAGGACACAGCGCATCCTCTCCAGCACCTGAACTCATCAAGACAGATATCACATGGTACTCAGAGACACAAAAGCACGATATACAAGTATGCTGTAAATGTAAAATGTTTCTTTTCATGTTGTTTGACTAATTCCGTTACAAAATGTCTCATCTATTCAGAATATCTAATGAGTTGCATAAGAATAATTTATATATTAAACTTAACACAACTTAGACCAAAAGACTTACAGACACACCGAAATGTCAAACAAAAAGTAAAAACCGTTTTCAAAAGCGCGGCTAAAACTTGAGATTTCAAGTCCCCCCTACACACCTGTAGTCCCACTGCTGATGGGGGGAGCTTCGATAGCAGCGCCGTGGCCAGATGCTTGACCTCCAGGAAGTTGCTGCCCACACAGTAGAGAACATTCTGGGCATGGACGGGGGTCACAACTTCCCCCAGGGCAAAGCCCTCGGGTCCTGTGGGAAATCCAGAATTAGTGAGAAAGACAGAGATGGAAAGAGCCTGACTAAGAAGTAGAAATCAGAAATAGTTCAGGGGAAAAGGTCTCACACTGAAATTTAAAGAGGCTGGAAACAATCGCGTGTCAACAGTCTGAAAGTGATTGTGCTTCTGTTCACCTGCCCAGGAAAATGACTTAGAAAGCTGTAAAAAAATAATCAATAAAACACAGAAACTTGTTTTTTTGAGGGCGTTCTATGTGGGAAAAAAAATGGGGAGACGTGTCCCCTCTGTTAGAAAGTTGATGGTTCGATTAACTGCTCTTCCAAACAGAATGGCGAAGTACCACTGAACAAAGTTGCTCCAGATGGGGCTCCCACCACTGGTGCTTCAGTGACAGGAGACAGAGTGTGTGTGTGTGTGTGTGTGTGTGTGTGTGTGTGTGTGTGTGTGCGCACTCTATTGTATTGTGCTTGACAAGCTGAGACCATTTATGCTCAGTCTGGAATCACTTGATTCACAAAGGTTTTGGGATTGTATTTGGTAGCACTGGGTGTCGGTGTAGTACCAAGTACAGCAGGAAGTTCAAGCACGTGATGGTGGGATTACAACAAAATAAGTGTGGCGCTTAAACCGGAGAGTTTTTGAAAAATTTCCTATCTATATTTTAGATGAAAATCTGTGTTTGCAGATGACATTGTGATCTGTAGTGAGCGCAGGGAACAGGTTGAGGAAAATCTTGAGAGATGGAGGTATGCTCTGGAAAAGAGAGGAATGAAGGTAAGTCGCAGCAAGACAGAATATATGTGTGTGTGTGTGTGTGAATGAGAGGAACCCAGGTGGAATGGTAAGGCTACAGGGAGTGAAGATCAAGAAGTTGGAGGATTTCAAGTACTTAGGGTCAACAGTCCAGAGCAATGGAGAGTGTGGAAAAGAGGTTGAGAAATAGGTTCAAGCAGGTTGGAATTGGTGGAGAAAAGTGTCAGGGCTACAATGTGAGAGAAGAATATCAGCCAGAATGAAAGGAAAGGTGCACCAAACAGCAGTGATATCAGCGGTATGGTTTCGAGACAGTGGCATTGAACAAAAGACAGGAGGCAGAGCTGGAGGTAGCAGAGATGAAGATGTTGAGGTTCTCTTTGGGAGTGATGAGGATGGATAGGATCAGGAATGAGTCTATCAGAGCGAGAGCACATGTTTGATGTTTTAGAGAGAAGGACAGAGAAGCCAGAATGAGATGGTTCGATCATGTGCAGAGGAGGGATGGATAATATATTGGTAGACAGATGCTGGAAATGGAGATACCAGGCAGGAGGTCTAGAGGAAGATCGGAGAAGAGGAGAGAGGATACGAAGTTAGTTAGCGTGAGAGAGGAGGATACGGAGAATAGGGCTAAATGGAGAGGGTTGATTCGCTGTGGCGACCCCTGAATGGAAAAGCCGAAAGGACAAGAAGAAGAACATGAAAATCTGTTCCGTATTGGGTGCAGACTTGAAGTAGTGAACGCGGAGTCTGCGTACTGCTCAGATATTGGATGATTATCGGGTTGACTTATGTGTGTATTTAGCAGTCAAAACCAAATGTCTTGTCAATGCAGATACGTTGAGTTGAGTCCTCATAATGCTTAACCCCAGAGTTAGCCGGAAGTGAATCTTTTGTTTGGGACTGGATTCATTTAAGGCCGGCACGTTGGCGCAGCCTCAAAGCACAAAGGACCCTGGTTCGTAAGGGTACCTCTTTGTGTGGAGTTTGCATGGTCTTCTGTCTGCTTGGGTTTCCTCCGGGTTCTCCGGTTTACTCCCACAGTCCAAAAGCATGCAGCAGGTTAATTGGAAAAAAATTAGGAAAATTGCCCCCAATGAGTGAGAGACTGACAGGTTGTCTGTTTGTATATGTGGCCCTGGGATTGACTGGTGACCAGTACAGGGTGTACCCCGCCTCTCGCCCAATGACAGCTGGGATAGGCTCCAGCATCTCCCGCGACCCTGAGTGCAGGACAAGCGGCAGAGCAGGCGATGGATGGATGGATGGATGGATTAAAATGAAATATGAAGCCGTGATTGAACACTTGGAATCTACCAACCCTTCAAGAACATGTATGTTTGTTATCACACCTTCTGTTTGTGGACGGCAACTGGATAAATAAAAATTGTGAAAAAAAAATAATAATATGATTATTAAGTAATCTGAGATTACTTGTCAGAAAAAGAAACCGAAAACAAGGCAGCATTATTTGACAAAAGGGCAATACTTCTGACACTGTTTATATTTTAGACCAGCCTAAAGTTTTATTTCAACTTTCCAGAAAAAGAAATCAAAATCAGAATCATAAAATATTTTATTGATCCCGGTAGAAACGGAGTGTTCTCAGTTGCTTAATACAGTGACGAAATACAAATAAATAAAATCAAGGTGAACAGAAATAAAAAAAATAAAGATAACGTAATATTACCAGTATATAGAATAAAGATAATAAAAATATAAGTGGTATCAAGTTTTAAGATAAATATTCACTATAATTTAAATATTCACTATAATTTATACTATGTTTTCTCAAAAAGAAAGCATATTTTTGATTCTTGTCAATTTCTTTTCCTGTTTACAAGACTTGATTTTCACTTAAGATGAGAGAGATGAAACTTCTTCAAGAGAAGAAATTCAAGTCCAGCTGCCACGAAAAGACTTTTGACAAGGATTAGCTGTGACCAGGATGACGGAGAACCTCCATAGACATATTTTTTGATGTTTATGTTTCATAAAGGTTGTAATGCAACTAGATTCAACTCGAACTACTTCAACAATGACGATGATGTTCTCTACAGCGGGAAAATTCTTTCCACCAGCTATGACGGTGTTCAAATTTGAGATGTGTTTCTGCAGTGAGAGTGAGCAGTTCACGTACCAGTGCCGAAGCTGAAGAGTTGGCCCAGTAGACCCAGAAGGTTCAAGGCCATGAGGCACTTGGAGAAGGATGCTCCAGGTAGCAAAACCTCAAACAACTGCACACAAAGCCAGTGCAGGAACTCCTACAGCACACAGGTGTATGAAACCCCACATTTATTTCAAAGTGGAAGGGAAAGGTTGCTTAAATATGTCGCATGTATGTGTGTGTGTGTGTGTGTGTGTGTGTGTGTGTGTGTGTGTGTGTGTGTGTGTGTGTCTATGACCTGATACATATGCAGGGTATGTTGGTCTCGCTCTCTCAGCTCAGAGTCTCTCTCCTGGATCTGCCTCTTCTGCAGCAACTGAGTGCTGTCCTTCACCCTACAGAGCAACTGAGCCGGACAAATTAAAAACAAGTCATCAGTCTGACATCTCAACGTCACCTCTACACAAATCAAATCTGTCATGGGGACTTTTTCAAATACCAAACGCAACAAAAGTTAGTGACTAACCTTCTTCAACAGGCTGACTGACTGCTGTCGGACTCCCGGCGATTGACTATTGAGATTCGGGGGCAGGAAGTGGCGGAGGGCGTCCATTTCCTGTGGGGTCAGAGCCTCAGTGCTGCGGTGGCTCTCACACACGAAGCCCAAAGCATCCATCCTCACCTATGATACAGGACACACAGACATTAATCCAGTTAATGAACCAATATCTATCTCTGTCTCTATGTATAGGCAGATTAACAAGCGGCCAAGGGCTGAAGTGGTGCCCTCCATTTGAAGAGTCTCATTAAAATAATGTTCACCAGCTTGAGTTGACTGCAAAAGGAGAAATCTTTAGGTCAGGCAACCCTGTGGGATCTAACATGAAAGAAATCATTAAAAATTACACACAAACCAAATTCTACTGGCAGTAAGGGATATAAGATCACTCACTTGATCATGTTTGTGCACCAGCGCTTGTTTAAGCAGGCACAGGGGCACCATTCCACCCCAAGGGCCCTCCTTCAGGCTCAGCGGCACACCCTGAGCCCTGGCTGCCCGCAAGCACGTCATCAGTGCCCCCAGTGCCCCCCTGCTCCCCGGCGGACCTAATCAAAATGGAAAAAAAAGAAAGTTAAAACTGTCTAGTTTTTTTTTTTTTTTTTTTTTTTTTTTTTTTAAAATCGCTATTTTTGTTAAAGTATGTAAAAAAAAAAAAAAAAAAAAAAATTTCCAGGGCGCAAAAAGAGGGGTGGA
>CAAKHD010002919.1:180508-200279 GCA_901007705.1 Fistularia tabacaria | reverse complement strand
CCTCCTGTTCTTTTTTTTTTTTTTTTTTTTTTTTTTTTTTTAAATCGCTATTATTGGTCAAGTATGTGAACAAAAACAAGAAACAAGAAAGTTCCAGTGCGCTCAAAGAGTGGTGAGCATGAAAAGGAATGGTGTTAGAATGCTCCTGCTAAAAATAGACACCTAGTAAAAGACTAATAGAAATCGAGATCATAACGGACCTTATATGGTATCTATAGAAGTCCAAGAGAGCAACAAGAAGAGAATAACAGCATGTGTTGGATGTGAATGTGCACTTACGACTTTACCTTTGCTACAGGATGGCGTGTCCTGTAAAGCCTGGACCATGTGCGCAAGACTGGACGGGCTGCAGCGGAGCAGTTTCGGCATGAAGTAGTCTAGAATGTATGTGGTCTGGTCCAGTCTGGCACAACACAGCACCTGTAGCAGGGGGGTCACCCACATGAGGTGCCAGCGATGCATCCAGTCGTCCGAGGAGGCCCGTTCGGCCTGAGCAGCCAGCTGTGCCTTGTGGCTGACAAACAGCCTCTCCAGTAGGTCGCTGGCGTAAGGAGCCAGGGTCTGGTCACCCATCAAGGCTAGCAGGCACGAGGGTAGCTGTGGCTGGAATCCCAGCAGGAACTCTGCTCCTAGCAGCTCAACGATGCAGCCGAGAGCCCCATACTTCCCCTTCATGTGCCACTCCAGTTGCAGCAGGCTTTGTGTGAGCTGTCTTATGTAGGGGTCCTTGCTCGAGTCAGAGATAGCAGGGTTAGTGTGCTGGTGGAGGAGGAGGAGGTTGCGGAAAAAGGAGCGGATCTGGTGGCGAACCCCGTCCAGCGGGTGCTCCCAGTGGGAGTAGATATGCTCGAGGAGGTTTCGCTGTAGTTCAGATCCCCCACTCAGAGACTGCCGGAGGCCAGGCGGGCAGATGTTTTTATCCCCCTGCAGGCAGTCCAGGGCTGCACCGCTCCACAGAGTCAGCACCCGAGCCACCACCATAGCAGTGCTGGATTCTTTTATACTAAGAGGAAGATTGACAGAGATAAATTTAAAAATACATGTCATATTAAATGCTATGTTACAAAAATATGATTGATTTCGGCACAGGGATCAAGCCGTCAGGCGCGACAACGAAATTCACGTGCCTGACATCTAGATCCAGCAGTGTTTGTGGGATCAGCAGCAGCAGCTTTTCCCACTGAGGTCCGGGGAGGGCGCCCTTCCAGTTCAGCATGGCCAGAGCCCCATGACACAGATACAGGGAGACCCCCTGCGGGCAACTGTTGGAGCAAAGAGCCTTGCACCGCTGCTGGAGCCACTGGGGGGCTGGGCCCAAGCCCTGCACCGACTTAGAGAGCAGACTGCATACCTGAAAAAACAAACAATACATTTATAAGCCAGCAGATAAAAGAAAATTGAAAGGAATGCATTTCAAATTTTTTGGTTTCATTTAGATTTTTTAGTTTTTCGCTTTGTGGTTGACTTGCAGCGTCATTGATTTTTTTTTAAACTATAAGTAACTGGCATTTCCTTGATCATTACCTCGTGTCACCAGATGATGACTAGATAATATCAAACAGGATCAATGATTGTCATGGTAAACCAGATGTTTGTTTTATGTTTTTACTCACAACAGAAGCAACTTCATCTCCAGGGCCCATGGCCGATCGAATTAGTAGGACTACAGCCATGCCCGCAGTACTCTGGACGGCCTGTATGAACTCCTCTACATGCACGAAAATTGACAGGAAAAGGAAAACGTTTTTTGGGGGTAAGTTTTGCAGGGTTGAATAAATGAAAGAATGACCACTGAGGGGCAAACACTGCTGTGCAAAGGATCTACAGGACAGAATAAATGTTTGCATGTCTCATTCTATCATGGAATGATACCTTCACAGAAAAATGAAATCTGGCCAGTAAAGCTCTTTAATTCCCAATGCTGCATTCTGGGCTCTTTCCTACCGTCAGTGACTATTTGTATGTAGCAGCACAGCAGGCAGCTCATAGTGTCTTCCAGGTCGCAGTGATCCTGGCCAGCCTGCAGGGCGGCACCGATGACCTCCTGTGATCTCTGGATCACCAGCATTGACGTCTTTACCGCAGCCAGGCAGGAGTGCATCAGCTTGGCCTGTGCAATGTGACTACCTGCAAGGCACCTTATGCAAAAGACAAAGACAGAATTAAACACCAAATAAAAATTAAAATGTGAAAAGCAATTAGTCAATGTTGAGAAAATTAAAATAAATATATCAAAATATTAATAATAAAAAGAAATAAAGGAATCAATAAATCTGATATCCAATTCTTGACTTTTATATCAGTAAAATCAAAGATAGGGATACATCTGCTGTGTGAGCAATGTGGGTAAATCCTCAACTGGTTTAAATGGGAGATATAAATAGGTCCTTATTCACCTCAAACATCAGTAAACTATGGTCACAAGAAAATTAATTTAAAAAAATCTGCCAGAATTTTCCTGAATAGCAGAAAAAAAGTTGCTGAAATCATCAAGATTATTAAAAATACATTTCCCTAAAAAAACACAACATGAATGTAGAAGGCAGTTTGGCTGTATTTTTTTACCTGATTTGACTATTGATTCTGCATCAAATTTCTTGACTTTAACTCGAAGATTTACAAGGAAGTGGCATTTAGGGGGACAGACGTGGTTCATTTATCGCTGAGGCACTTCTATTTCAAAGCAGACATTGTGACATGTTTATTGAAAAAAGTGCTTCTGATTATTGTGATATGCATGATTTTTCTCATCCCTAATGCACTGTTACACCTAAAAAATATTCAAAATATAAAATAAATATGAGGACGGGAATGTGGCGAAATAAATAAGCCAACCAAACCTGTTTTGGTGAAGGTATTCATTCAGTCCGTGATGAAGGAACTTCAACACTACATTAATGAGAAAGGAGTCAGTAATAGGCTTTTCGAAAAAAAAAAAAAATTCTGAACTGATGATAGGTTCAAAATCAAGATACTTGTTAACATACCCTCTGGCAGAAGGCTGTAAATGCATCTCTCCCCTGCAAGCATGGGATTTTGAAGAGATATGTGCAGATCCAAAAGCATAAGTTAAGATATACTATTATCTCTGGGGATATAAAGTAGAGGAAACCAGCCGTGTGAGCGGCAGTTCGAACTAACCAAGAGGGAATCCGTCTAGACAGGCAGTGACGGTGTCCACAACGTGTGGGTACTGATCTGTAGTTGAGCTGGACAAACATTCAGTGAGGCAGCCACACCAGCATGACACACACCGCTCCTGAAGCCAGGCTGGTATTGAACCCAGGGCACTGAGGAAGAGATGGTCACATTGATAGATCATATGCATATTAATTGATTATCAACTACATGGATAGGATCAGTAATGAGTCCATCACAAGTACAGCACATGTTACATGATCTGGAGATAAAGCCTGAGAGGCCAAACTGAGACAGTTACAGACTTGTACAGAGGAGATATAGAGAATATATTAGTAGAAGGAAGCTGAGGTTGGAACTGCCAGGTAGGAAGCCGAGAGGAAGAGCGAAGAGGAGATTTATGGATTTATTTATTCCCTTGAAGGGAGCAGCCGAAATAAAAAAAGCAGACTTCTGCTTGAAGCAACAACCACGACACAACCGCCAGTAAATTCTCTTTTAAATCTGTATTGTTTGCACAACTCATATCCAAAATTAAAACATTTAAATGCAAAAGACTTTGCATTATAATGTAAAATGTTATGTGTGCGCCACTTCAGCTGTGTACCTGGCAATAGCCCTTCGTAAGGGGTTCTTGGCCTGCAGGGAAATGTAGACGAGTGCCAGTGTGTGCAGACAGGCTTCTAAGAGAGCTCCATGACCCTGATTCTCACCCAGCACCTCCAGCTGGGACCCCATCTGATATGACAGAGAAATGGAGACAATTTAGAGAAGATGCCCGTTCTTTCAATTTATAAACTGCTTACAAACTGCTCTTCATCAGTTGAAAAAAAAATAAAAAATTCTACCCAACCTTTTTAACCAGCTGGATCTGCTGCACTGGCTCGGTCAGCTCTAAACATGCCTGCAGGGTTTGTGCAATTTGCCTGACTCCGTCCTCTCCTTCATCCACAGACAGAGATGCTGAGTAAAAAAATAAATGAAAAAAACACAAGTATATTGTTAAAGTAAATACAGTGACATATGAGATGTTTTGAAGGATTCATACAGCAGCATCTCTTGCGGACCCATTTGTTCAAATGACTTGAAACATTACCGATCAGCCTGTTCAGTGTCTCCTCTTCCAAAACCAAAGCCTCAACTTTCGCTGTCCTCTTCTTCACCACCATGACTCTCACTTCTTCAGCATGGGGAGTACCCAGATCTAGACCATAGCACGAAAAACTTAAGTGTGCCAGCCATTGCAAACAAAAAACAAAAAAATAAACAAACAAACAAAACAAACACACAGATGTTTTATCCACAGCAGATTTTCCCTTGATTGAGCCATGCATGTCCAGTTAGCATTACCTAAATATTTTGACAGCTAATACCACGTTAAAATTAGACATACGCATTGTGCTGACATAATATTAAATAGTATTTAATTACCTTGAAGTAGATTAACGTCTAAATTAAAGCTATAAAGTTGTAGTGGCACACACCTTAATACAGCATGTGGCGTTCTTCTGCTTCGGCTAGTGGCTAAAGTAAAGTTACGTGATAGCACGCCTTTACATCCGGTAAAATACATTTCAGAATAAAATCCAAATTTGGCCATTAAAGGCAGTAAAATGGGCAGTAAAAATTATCCATAACTGTTTCTGTACCTTCTTTGTTAAAATGAAATATAAAATGTATTGTTTGATATGTATATGTGGAAAAAAAATTTTTATTGTTGATAATTAACGAATACGTGTTTGTGAGCTCGGGATTTTTTTGTTGTCATTTCCTATAAAAGTAATTCACCTCTATGTTCCTATTTCATTCTGGCACTTTGACGAACCAAAGACGTCATGGCCGTGTTGCATTGTGGGATTAGAAGTTCTTGAGAATTTCAATTTTAGAGAAGGCAAAAAGTTCTCAAATCTGTATATTAACAGATTAGACATTTTAAATTTTGACTGAATGTTTTGACAGAGTATTTGTTTTGATGAGTAAAGGTCTAATGTGATGAACTAATATTGCGACTTGTGTTTATTGAAAAAGCTATTCGGTTAACTTGGACTAATATGTTTCCTAAATTGTCCATTTATCAAAGCGGGTTCTTCTTCTTCTTCTTTTCCTTTCAGCTTTACCCTTCAGGGGTTGCCATGATGAATCAACCTTCTCCATCTAACCCTATTCTCTGTATCCTCATCTCTCATGCCAACTACCTTCATATCCTCTCTCACGACGTCCATAAATCTTCTCATTCCAGCATCTGTCTTTCAGTATAGTCACTATCCCTCCTCTGTGCATGACTGAACCATCTCAGTCTGGCTTCTCTGACCTTCTCTCCAAAACATCCGACATGTGCTGTCCCCCTGATGGACTCATTTGTGATCCTATCCATCCTCATCACTCCCAAAGAGAACCTCAACATCTTCATTTCTGCTACCTCCAGCTCTGAAACCGGGTTCATTTTCACAAAATATAATTTCTACTCTCACTCAATGGCCATTGCTTTGAAATGTGTTCTGACAACCCTCTCTTGTGACCTCCTCATTATTACTTGCTATAATGTTGTAATAATTCCTGCACCGCTCAAAAATGCATGCAAATGCTTCAGTTTTATTGCATTATTCCACTGCCGCTGCCACTTATAATGTGACTTCAGCACCAAGGCTTCCAGTCTGACTTCAAGAAGACCATGTTGATTTCAGCTGTCCTTCTTTTCCTCCACTGCTTCAGCAACTTTGTCAGCCAAATCTTTTGGAGCACCTGCCAATGTCAGCCTGATGTACTTCTTTCAACGCATGTATGTGCTGAGATGGAATAGAGATTCTCCTGTTGCTTTGTTGAGACTCAAATCGACAAAGTAACACTGCTTACTCTTCCATGTTCTAATTTGCTCTCCGTGTCTTCGTTTTTATTCATTCCATTCTAATACACGTCAGCAGATAAAAGTCTGAATATGACATTAGAGTCAGAATTCTGAAGATTATAGTTGATAAACTGTGAACACAAAAGAACTATCAAAATCTCTCCTTTTATCTCAGAATCCCTGATTTTTAACACCAATCCCGATCTGCTGTCCCTTTGTTGATGTTCAATTGAAAACAAACTTTAATCTTTGCAGTATACCAGAACTGGATGGTCCACGTTGATCTCTCCAACATTGTTGTTTTTAGACTTATATTTTAGCACCACACTGCAGCTGAGCAACAGAAGAGTTGAGGTCTTCAGCTGCAATCTGTAGACTGTGCAAAGTCTGATCATAACTGAGTCATCTGAAGACCGTGGATGTGCGTACCAGATGGCTTGCTGTCTTCGCCGTGAGAAATATCTACTGGGAGTAGGAGTGGAGCATTTGCTAGATGAGCGGTATAGTAAGTTGCAGGCCGCAAAGGGAATGGTCATTTGCAAGAATAATATATAATATCTATAATAAAGATAGATGATAAAATATTCAGATTTACTTAAGCACATACATTTTTTTTCATTTCAATTAATTTAATGGATATACCTAGAAACATAAATGTGTTATTACTGCTGTTTAGCTTTATTGATAGTGTTATATCAGTGCAGTGTCACTTTGGGCAGGTTCCAGGACCTATGCTCTAGCTACATCATTTGACTGAAATTATCACACACACTGTTCGTTGTGTAACAGCTAATATACTTTCAAACAGTCATGTTCATGCTTGCATCAACAAATTTGCCAAGTTCAAAAGATGACGCTTTTTTAAAATTTCAGTCCAAGGAACAATAGCTGGATAAACCATTACAGCCTGTTTGGCAATGTTAGGTGACTGCAGAGAAGCCAGTGAAAAGCTTTCATATTCAAACAATTCCATGAAGTATTGGTGCTTTCATGAAAACTGTTGCCAATGCAAGTGCCATGTCCAGCGAATATCAGAGGCATAGATAGAGAAAGCGCTCACTGAGATGTTTTCCAACAACAAAAAGGCACAACTAAAATAAATATTCACAGCTGGAATGAATAGTGTATATTGAAAATAAAATAATCAATAATGTCACTGGCCCGTCAGCTACTGCTGAAACAAAATTTAATTTAATGGTGTAATGGCTACCTCTGAGTGGAGGATGCAATCCCTTCTTTCTGGTTTTAAACATCCTGTAATATAACAACATCACAGGACCAGCAATTCTGGTAGCTAAACTTTAAAATGGCACTTTATGCAATAGTCTATATAATTGTCTAAATTAATGTTGACAGTACATAATTTGAAATATTCAAAAAATTTGTTTTAATCATGACAATTTGTACGAGGTCAAGAATCATAAATGTTCATTTTTTGATTTAATATTGACAATTGTACATTTCTATCAATACTTTGTTTTGATTACAGCCAGCAACTCATATTTCTCTATCCTCTATTTCATGTAGAATTTCTGCAGTACCGGTACCCACATTGTTTGCTCCTGTACATGTTTGTGACAAACTTGAGAAACCGCCCTCTGACCCCTGACAACATTTTGTCCCTGCAAGAGACCATCCTGGGCCTGTACCACAACCTCCGCTCAGGTTCACAGAAGTTCCCCTTCATTCCGTTCATGGGACGCTTTGCTTACCAAAAGATCTACTCGCCGTTTGGCGTGATCGAGCCGGAACAGGTAGAGAACAAGGCTCCATCTCATCTACTTAAAGACCCGCCAGGTTTGGCGAAGCCCTTTACTCACTCCCGTGCTCCTGATTTAGATATACTGACTCCATTTCATCCTGAGAAGGCAACTGTTGAAGCACTGCAGACAGACCCCAGGAACACTGTCCTCATGGTGAACTTTGATGGCTTGACCTTCACCAGGGTAATCTCCCTTGTGTATGGGCCGGACGCCTCTCAGCTGATAAACCGGTGGAGAGTGACGGACTACTCAAAAGTTGGCAGTACTGTCATGTCAGTCCTCATTCAGTTTACAGAGGCATCTCTGTATATTGAGAATATTTGTATATCGAGCAATAGGAGGAAGGACCCCACTGATGATAGCAGTGAAAGGCTCATCCTGGCTAAGAACAGGCTCAGGGTGTAAAGCCTCAGGCACCTTTCAGGACCCCTTACCTCTTCCTTACCTTGCACATGTAGACTTCAGGACCTTAGTGGCGGTACTGTATGTAGAATGTTGCTAATGTGTGTTTTAATTTGAGACATGCCTTTAAAATATTTTGTGTAACCCTCCTCTCTCCCTTCTTTGGTTTTCCTTGACTTTATTCTATCAACTCAAATTAATAATTAGTTTGTGTGTATTGTATCTTTATTTGAGTTTTTCTCCAACTTATACAAAAAAGTTGCAGAAGGGGTCTTTTGTTTGTCCCCCTGACTCAGCATTGCTCTTGTACAGCTTTCTGCCCTCCAGCAAAATGAATGTGTTATTGTCGCCTAGAGATGTCAGTAATGCACTATGTATCACAATTTACAGGTCCGTAGCAACAGGAAAATACCAGGTGTGACAAAATCTGATGCTTGGCATGATCACATGTCTGAAGCTTTGAAAAGTATTTAAGAAATAAGAAATTGTGGAGAGGATTGTCTGGATTTACTTGTTTAAAAACACTTGTCTAAATGTGCCATTTAATGGCCATCAGTTGTTTTGATTAAAAATTATTTTTGCATTATAATAGGTGAAAAAAATATGTACAGCTATCATGGGATTAGCCTGCAAATAATTTTTATATATCTTTTTGAACTCCCAACCAACATTTCAATTATGATTAAAAATGAAAATGCCCAAATTATCCGAAATTCCAGCAGGCTTCACTCTCCTGTAGGTTGCAATCTTGACCACTAGATGGCAATGTTAGTGGTCTGACGGTACAACCTGGAACAATCGTCACCGGAGGCATGCCGGTTTTTAGGTTTTCTCAACATTCATACATAAATGTAATCCAAATGACAACAACAATTAATCAAAAAAAAAAATCCAAATTCAGGTGATTTCTCACCCATGTACTAATTTTAGACACAAGAAAAAAAACAAGGATCTTGAAGATTGACCCAGCCCCAGAAAGTATTCCACATTCCATGTCAAAACATGATAAAACACAATTTCAATCTAAACTAGTGAGGAAACACAGAGGATTAATAATCGAATATCATCCACCGATGTGTAGACGAGATCTTTGCCAGGTAACGGTATGACTGAGAAGCTCCTTCCGTCAGAGGACGACACTGCCCGAATGTGACGTCACATCCCTCAGCTCATTGTGAATAGCGCTCCGGGTTTTGATTGGTGAAAATTCTACGTCAGTCAAAGACGACGCTTGGTCTGACGCACGACGATACGCCTACCTAACGTGTGATTGGACGTTACGCACGAAACCAAACCGAACCTCCAACCCGTTTCTAAGTTCGGTCAGAAACCCCTTTTTTGAAGAAGAGAGAAATTCATCTGTTAGGTGTGAATGTCCCCGAAGTAAGTGAAAGAATTACCAAGAAATTGACATGGCCTGAAGTGTCCCGTGGTGTCGCTCCATCAAGTGTTCTCACAGGTAAGTCGAGAAAACTTTGGCCGAATGTTTCATTGAGTAGCGGCGAGCCGTGTCCATAAATGCAGAGTGAATTATTCTAACGGTGTGTTGACATAGAGTTTCTCTGCTGAACGCCCAGTTTTGTCATTTGAAACTTGTGACAGTCTTAATGGAAAATACGGATGTCTTTATTCTTTCTTGTTAGTGTTACCGCCTAGTCACATTTAAGCCACCGTAAAACTGAAAAAAAAGCTCTAAAAACCGGGAAATATTCAAAATGAGAATACAAAATAAGTAGTGCTGAAGAACACTCATGGTACAAAAACCAAGAACAGAGAAATGAAGACAATTAAGTCGTTACATCATTTGTATGTGACTAGAAGAAAGCCAGACTTTTGTGTTAGCTGAAGAATAAGTTACCACAACTTGAACATCTATGGAGTTGTCAGTATAGACATCAAACTGAAACTACAACAACAAAAGTTGATATCTATTCTATTTTATGCAAGTTTATTTTCTATCATGTTTTCTGTACCTGGTTACAGGAAGGAAAAGGGATATGGCTGGTATGGGCTTTGATGGTTTTTGAATTAACCAGCCTGGAACCAAAATCAGGGAGGCTCACACACAGCATATCCCTCATGTCCACAGGCTTTGAGCTACTCAGGAAGTCAGAACCAGAGGAGAAAAAAAAACAACAGAAAAAAACTGAAAACAAAAGAAAAAACAATGTCAGCACAGTTCAGGAGGTCAAATCTATTAAATTACAAAGCAGCCAGGCAACCATCTTTTCATCATGACTGTGGGAGGATGCCTTGAGGAGCTGAGAAAACACGTCACAATATCTTCTTAGGCCTGATAGTTCTTCCATCATTGTCTGACAATTGAAACTGTGACGTCTGAAATATTTTATAAAAATCATTTTGTAAGAAATTGGACTGACCATTGACAATACTTTCTACTTCTTAGATTCTTTTGTTACAAATCTTCATATAAAAACATCCACATTGTAACATTTTGACCAAATTTCTGATATATTATTAAATTGTCTAAGTAGGTTAATATTTAATGAGCATAAGATTTCACACACACAGTAATTTCAAACCTTTAAAATTAATATTTAATTAGTTCAGAAAGAGAAAACTAAGTATATACATTAAGAAACCCCCACTCACGTTATCTTGCATTATATTCAAAATTAGACCAGATGATATAATCCCTGTAAAATACACCATTGTAAGGTTCTCGATCTTTATGTTGTTTTGTTTTGTTTAGAATGGTGGCCGCTTTTTGACGTAAACTCCAGTAGTGCTCACCACAGCAAACGCAGCAGAAAAGAGCCAGTGGAAGCCAGTTTATGGCCAGAGGTTATTGCATGGGAGAAAAACCTAGATTTTCTATCATCCTCCTCCTCCATCATCAGAGATCTTCATCAGTCTCTCTCATCTCATTTTTTGCTCTTTCTTTGTGTTTGCCCCCTGTTGGCAAGTGACCGCGGTGGAAAATCAGGGTAACTGTTGTTTTTCTGTTTGGTCACACGAAGCGATATACGCCCACTGTCCACGTTTATCCAGCTGAGCTCAACCCTGGAATATTTCAGGTGCTGCCCAGCGGGAAAACAGAACAGCTGTCGATATGTCTTCTTTTTGTTTTCATTGTTCAGAAAGTAGTTTGTCTGCAAGGACATGCTATTTTAGACTGTTTTATGGCCCTTGATCCGAACCAAATACTGATCAACAACTCCTGTACAGGTTTGATATCATGATGTAGTATTTAATATTTATTTTCAAAAAAACAACTTGTCAATTTTCCTTATTCTCATCCATTCGAACCTCTACCCAACAATAATCTTCATCATCTACTTTTGAGTGAGTAATACTTCAGTATAAATTTAATACAGTCTAACTTTAATATGGTTTTACATTTTTCGGAGCTGTTCGGACAATTTTGTGATGATTTCCTTTTTTTTCTTCAGTAAATTCACTGGAATCTTTTCAGGCTCATTCGAATAATTTCATCATTACATTGTCGACAAGTCACCCTATTGAACCAGAACATAGTTTCTTCAAAGTAATGAGGAAAAAAAATGTCCCCGAAAGAGTAATTAAATTAACAGGAGATGAGCTGCCTAGAAATTAGGATAATGCATTGTATTAATTCTTTCATCGTAATTGGACCTACCTAATTTATCTACATTGTGTACATCAGGCCCCTTTTTTCAAAACCAAAGTAGACATTTTGATAAATGTATATTCAAATTGAAAGAAGGGATTTTTGATTTTGGGGCCTTTTTTTATATATTATCTCCTGTTGATCTTAACCTCACACATAAAATAATGAGGCAACACACATTGCAATACAATATTGTTTTATGCTTTATATATTTTCCCGTGTGTGTGTGTGTGCGTGTGTGTGTGTGCGCGTGTGTTGGCAGCCAAGCACAATGGCAGACAGTGAGGAATCCATGAGTCAGGAGGACTGGAAGGACAAGTGCATGGTCTTGGAAGCTCTGCTGATGAAGTTCAGAGTTCAGATCATCAAGATTCGGGAGCTCACTGCTGACAAGGTTGGATCAACCAAGCTTCATTTCAAAAGTCCCTTGAAACTAAATGATTACACACCATGGGCATACAATTCAGACCAGACTCCAAAATGGCGCTGTTCCATTCATAATATTTTTAGCAACCATACCTACCAAAATTCTCTTTGTTTTGTGCTGCTGCACAAACGTATTACTATGTCTCTCACTCAGCTCATTATAATAAAATGACACCAACCATGTATGTATGCTATGGACAAGTTTGAATTCTTCTATTTATTAAAAAAAAATCTGGTGTTCCTGTGTTGGCCTGACTAGACAACACAGGAAGTCAAGTCATAAGCTCCTGGTGCAGTGCCATGATTGGTCTCCAGGGTAAACTTGAATCATGGCAGCAAGTGTTTATTTGTAGTAGCTGCGGGCAGCACATTCAGGTCAATACATCCATGACATACGTCACTGGTTGATAACATATTTGTGTCCAAAAATTGTGAGCGTTCAGGCGTGATCTTGATCCAGATGTGTATTTATTATCATAAATAAATACACATCATGAAATAAAGGAAAAAAGGGTATCGCAGAGAACAATTGCAAGCATAAAATGTTAACTGTAAATAATAACTGTTTTTATCAATTGCAGTAACTTACTAAACCATCTAAGAAATTTGACTTGTCATTAAGGAGCAAGCACAGGCATAATTGATCTTATGAGTAATACAAGCAATTCATCCACTTTATTTAAACTGAGTTGGGAAATAGCATCCCAGCATGCACAATGCAATTTGCCTGATACAATATTTCCCTTGTCCCTTTTTCTCCAATACATTTTCACTAGGTTTTCTGTTCACGCAGCCTGCTGAAGCAGTTGCCTCACTCAGAATGAGTGGGTTGATTGAATCCTGTTTTCCCATTCTCCTTTGTTTAAATTTCAGACAGCTCATTTCCATTCACCATTTAAAACGAAGTGACTTGTTTTAAAGACATCATGGTCATGGTCATGGTTGTCAACATCATAAAAATACAATGAACACAGGGTTTTGCTACAATGTGAGATCTGACCTTTAGATCCTGACACATCCTTTATTGATCAAAATAATCAGATGTGTTTCCCATAGTTCCCCCAACTAATTCATTAATCTCTCAGCTATAAGCTCAGTGGTTGACCCTGTCTTATGAATTCTGCATTCCTTGAGTGTCTGATGTTCCTGTAAAAATCCAGAAAACTAGAAAAAACAATTGGCGTATCAAACCATGGTCACTGCCTGCTCGAGTGAGTTTCAACAAAGAATATGTCATATTAAAAAAAAAAAAAAAAAATCAGTCATGTGATCCAAGAAGAACAGGAAGAGAGAGTAGCAATGTGCCTGCTGGGGACAGAGTAGCCTGTCTCTCCCAGCTGACCAACCCAAACTGTTCAGTGGCCTAGATATGAAGCTACTCCTCAGGGAGGCTGATTAGTGCTCTAATGTAAACAGGAGTCTGACCATGGGGCTCCACCACGCACTGCGTGATGGGATCTGACCCAGCTCTGGTCAATTACAGAGTCACAGTAAGCTCAGCTGGATGAAACTGGAAATTGAAGGTATGATGCTCAATGTTGTTAGTGGCTATGCCCCACAGGTGGGATGTGAGTTAGAGGAGAAGGAGAAGTTCTGGAATGACTTAGATGAAGTGATGCAGAATATCACCAGAGATGAGAGAGTGGTAATTGGGGCAGACTTCAATGGACATGTTGGTGCAGGCAGTAGAGGTGATGAAGAAGTGATGGGCAGGTTTTGTATCCAGGATAGGAACACAGAGGGACAGATGGTGGTAGACTTTGCAAAAAGGATGGCGATTGCAAAAGTGAATACTTTTTTCCAGAAAAGACAGGAACATGGGGTGACTTATAAGAGCGGAGGTAGGAGCACTCAGGTAGACTACATCTTGTATCGACAAAGTTATCTGAAAGAGATCAGTGACTGCAAAGTAGTGGTAGGTGAGAGTGTAGCCTGACAGCATAGGATGGTGGTTTGTAGGATGACTCTGGTGACAAGGAAGATCAAGGGGAAAAAGGCAGAGCAGAGGACAAAGTGGTGGAAGCTGAAAAGAGAGGAGTGTTGTATGGTTATCAGTGAGGAGATGAAAAAGGCTCTTGGTGGTCAGGGAGAGCTTCCAGATGACTGGACAACTACAGCTAAAGTGATCAGGGAGACAGGTCGGCGAGTACTTGGTGTGTCATCTGGAAGGAAAGTAGATAAGGAGACCTGGTGGTGAAATGAGAAAGTGCAAGAATGTATCCAGAGAAAGCGGTTAGCAAAGAAGAAGTGGGACACTGAGGCGACTGAAGCGAACAGACAGGAGCACAGGGAGATACTACGTAAGGTAAAGATAGAGGTAGTAAAGGCAAAACAAAGGACGTACGATGACTTGTATGCTCGGTTGGGCAGTAAGGAGGGAGAGAATAATTTATACAGTTTGGGCAATAACAGATAGATAGCGATGGAAAGGATGTACAGCAGGTCCTGGTGATTAAGGATAGGGAGGGAAATGTATTGACAGATACTTGAAGAGTGATGGGAAGATGGAAAGAGTACTTTGAAGAGCTGAGGAATGAGGAAAATGAAAGAGAAGGAAGGGGAGAGGAGGTGACTATTGTAGACCACAAAGTAGCAGAGAATAGTAAAAGTGAAGTGAGGAGGGCATTGAAGAGGATGAAGAGTGGAAAGGCAGTTGGTCCTGATGATAATCCTATGGAGATATGGAAGAGTCGAGGAGAGGCAGCTGTAGAGTTTCTGGCTAGATTATACAACAGGATCTTAGGGAGTGAGAAGATGCCTGAAGAATGGAGAAGAACTGTGATAGTGCCCATTTTTAAGAATAAGGGGGATATGTAGAATTTCTGTAGCAATAGAGGGACAAAGTATACAATAAAGTTATGGGAAAGGGTAGTGGAAACTAGACTGAGAGCAGTAGTCAGCATTTGTGAGCAGCAGTATGGCTTCATGCCTTAAAAGAATACTTCAGATGCAGTATTTGCTTTGAGAATGCTAATATAGAAGTACAGAGAAGGTCAGAGGGAGCTGCATTGCGCTATTGTAGACCCTAAAAAAAGCATACAATAAGGTGCTGGATGAGGAACTCTGGTATTGCATGAGGACGTCTGGAGTGGCTGAGAAGTATGTTAGACACTTGCAGGACACGTATACTGGCAGTGAGACAGAAGTGAGGTATTTTGTAGGTGTAACAGAGAAGTTCAAGGTGGAGGTGGGATTTCATCAGGAATCAGCTCTGAGCCCCTTCTTGTTCGCAGTGGTGATGGACAGGCTGACAGATGATGTTAGACAGGAATCTCCATGGACATGATGTTTACAGATGACATTGTGATCTGTAGTGAGAGCAGGGAACAGGTTGAGGAAAATCTTGAGAGGTGGAGGTATGCTCTGGAAAGGAGAGGAATGAAGGTTAGTCACAGCAAGACAGAATATATATGTGTAAATGAGAGGAACCCGGGTGGAACGGTGAGGCTACATGGAATGGAGATCAAGAGGGTGGAGAATTTCAAGAACTTGGGGTCAACAGTCCAGAAATACGGGGGAGTATGGAAAAGAGGTAAAGAAACTTGTTCAAGCAGGTTGGAATGGGTAGAGAAAAGTGTAAGGGGTACTATGTGATAGAAGAATATCAGCCAGAATGAAAGGAAAGGCGTTCAAGACAGTGGTGAGACCAGCGATGCTGTATGGTTTGGAGAAATTTACAATGACGAAAAGACAGGAGGCAGAGCTGGGAGTTTGCAGAGATAAAGATGTTGAGGTTCTCTTTCGGAGTGATGAGGATGAATAGGATCAGGAATGAACCCATCAGAGCGAGAGCACATGTTAGATGTTTTGGAGAGAGGGTTTTGGTCGTAGTGATTGAGGATATAAAGTTAGTTGGTGTGAGAGAGGAGGATACGGAGAACAGGGTTAGATGGAAAAGGTTGACTCGCTGTGACAACCCCTGAAGGGAAAACCCGGAAAGGAAAAGAAGAAGTAAGCTCAGCTTGAGAGCAAAAGAAAGTCCTGGAGAAAGCTTGAAGAAAGATTGGTCTGGGTTGGTTGTCACAGCCCAGATAGCCCATAATGATGTCTGCATTTAATTGGCCTTTAACGTTATATTTGTAAGGTTAAATGCACCTACATGAAACATAAATTCCAAGACACACCTTGAAACTCAGTAGCTCACCAGGTATCAGTCAATAAATCCTACATTAGTGATACTAGGATTAAAGGGATTAACTGCCTCATACTGCATACTCACCATTCTACTTGGATATTCTAATAAAAAAACAACTTATATCATGTTTTGTAGAATGAATACTTGCTGCACTCCTGAAACCTTATCGCAGATTGGGTGCCTTGGTCCAGTCTTGTTAGTTTTGAGTCATGTAGAATTTAAGTAAAAGGAACTCGAAGCTTGTGCTCTCAGGACTGCTGATGGAAGGAGGTCATTGCTAACATTCAGTCCCCTGCTGATTTTTTTTTTTTTTTTCATTGCCTCAGCCTAAGCATGTTGATTTAAAGCCATAGTGGGTGTATGTATACCCCTGCAAATCCCCCTATATCTCGGTGTGGTGGCGGGTAGAAAAGACATAAGTTGGAAGTTTCAATAGGGGTTCACTGTGTTCAAAGGGTTCTTGCATTCATATTAGGTTGGTGTTCATCAATTCATAGACCTTCAATTTCATCATAAAGGAAGGTATTCTGTAATATTGTTCTTATCATTTGAAGTTAGAATACATTTGGCTTAGCACTTTAAAATCACTGCAATGCCAGTGTTTTTTAAGCATGTTCATAATAATAAAATTCCACTCTGAAATACATCTGTACAAACAATGTTTTTTTTTTTTATGGTAGTTTGAAAAATGGCATGAATTGCATGAATTACAAATGAACTCTGCTGTTGCAGTTGTCAGTTTGAGTGAAATATAATAAGTAATATTTGTTTGATAAATCACTATCAGTCAGTGTGTAAAATAGCATCTCATAAATTAAACCTGGTAGACCTAAAAAGTAAGTGAAATCCTAGAAAGCCTGTGAGAAGATACAGACAGGGAATGAGGGGAAGAAATAGAAACAGAGGGGAAAAAAATGAACCCTTGTGTAAAGATTGAGCTTCCCAAGGGAGGAAATGCCCGCTTTAGTAGACTGTGTGCATGTGTGTGTGTTGGACAGGAAGTGAGTTTGCAAACTCAGGCATTCATTTTTTTTTCACACACACGTGTATGTATTCAGGTCACGTCAAAGTCATTTATAAAATGTGCTTAACAAATATTTTTCACAAAAATGAAACGTGTTGGTGTGTGGGTATAGTTACTTGGGAGGGACGTTAGTTTTGGTCAGCAGGGCCTCCAGCTGTAACAGTCAGCTACACATGTCATGGTAGAGACAAAGAGCCCATGTGTTACCGTTGGATCCATCAGCCTCTTCGACCAAACACACATGCTCATATTTTGTATCATCATGAGTTTCAAGACACATGAAATGTGCTAACTGGAACAAAAAGTTCTAAAGAAGTCAGTATTTATCCGTTGGGATTTGTTTCATGAAATATTAGAGGTTAGCAAGTCAAAAAGTCAACATCATTTACACTCCTACGACATAGGAAGTACACAAAGACGCATATGTTCTTTACAATATACAGAAAAAACGCATTGGGTGGAGTGGAAGTCTGGTCTAGCCTTCTATTTTGATTGATTCCACATTTGAAGAGAGAAACATCTGTTTGTGTTGCAGCACGGTTACAATTTGCATTGGTACAAGGAGCTCACTAAACCTCCCCTGAACATCCCCATACTAACACAGAACAGATAACTTAGTGTAGTGCCATAGAATCTATGTATTGCATTTATTCCAGCAAAAAAAGTCAGCTGGCCACCTTTCTACGTAACATGCATCACCAAATACCGTTGTAAAACGGCTAGAAATGTAGTTAGAATTTATAAACACAAACGCAGACCCCTGATCACAGTCTGAGTCACACAGTTGTACAGCCATGTATCTCTGTGTGTGCTGCTGCAGAGAAACATCCGCCTGTAATTTTCATCTCCATCTGCCCAGTCACAACCACACTTCCGCTGAAAGTTGATCTTGACTTCCGTTGTTGTACCCCGCGGCACATGTTGACAGCATTGCAGTGCTTTTAATGTGTTCCATAGCATGAACATAAGCAGGGTTATATTGTGAATATTTACCTACTCAGGGGGTGGAAAAATGGTTGCGGAATGTAACCTGAATGTGTCACAACCTTCTTGCTTTCAGCATATGAGTTTTCCGTCAAATTAGACTAAATAACAAAATGCTAATGAAGATAACAATAATTGAGATGGGGGTAATATTTTGCTTTACAATGTTCACTTAACCCTTGAGTCCACACACTGTGGTGCTGAGTCTGGTACCAAGTCACAATCTGCAACTTTAACTTTAGAGTGCTAAGAGGCTCTTTATCACTGTAGAGCACAATGTAAAAAATGGCCTGGCAGAATACTTTCTGAAATTTTAAACATTTTAAAGAAGAGTACATTCTAAGTACATTTTGTTTTGCCAAACAATTTTTCAATATAGTGTTCCATGAGCTGAGAGTCATGAGTTTAAACCATAAGCCTGTGTAAGTTAGTTTGTATCAAAGTTAGTTCTTGCCAGGTCTAGTTTGAAGTCAGCAAATATGATATTTGAGTATGATTCAAATGAAGTTGTGTCGTATGATTCTACTTTCCTGAATATAATAGCAATGATAATAGTGATAATGATAATAACAAAACATCGATTTTCTAATAATTTAATATCATATCATTGCAACCCAACATTTCTTGTTTCCCTGTAAATGTAGACCCCCGCCCCCCTTACGTTCATTGGTTTGTCACTGTGATTAACACATTTGACAGCCCTAAATACATGAAGTATTACAGAGCACATGGGGCAGAGAACAAGTTCTAAGTATGCCTATATTTGGAGAGCCCATTTGTTCTTCAACCTGTATGACTGCGGGGAATGCTGAGGATAAGCACTGTGGGTCGCAGAAAGAGGCGTTGTGAGCTGGCTGTCTGGCTGCGGACACAGCAATGGGGGAGGAATGGATGGGGTTCAGGGTGAGGTTGGACACAGAGCACCAGTTGTGGAATTCCAGGAATGAAAGTCAAATTGTAGTTTGGATCTGAGGATGGAATCAGCAGCGGAGGTTAAAGAGGCCGACGGAGAGGGGAGAGGTCATGTGTGAGTGTGTTTGTCTGACCTACCCTCTGTGAATCAGCAGGAGTTATCATTCTCTGCGAGTGTTTTTCATGAAAGAATAATGGCCCATAAAATGACCACACTGTAAACTCAGATCTCTTGTTGCTAATCCGAGTAGAGCTGAATAGGATATGACCCAAACAATCATCATCCCATGCATAAGACACAGAAAACGACATGCACCTATGGTCGGAAACACACAGGATTATCATTATAAGATTTGTTTATGATTTTTGAATGATGTTATGACTATTGTGTGTGTGTGTGTGTGTGTGTGTGTGTGTGTGTGTGTGTGTGTGTGTGTGTGTGTGTGTGTGTGTGTGTGTGTGTGTGCGTGGGTGACATGTTGTGTGCGGTGTCTCCAGCTGCAGCCAGCAGAGTACACACACTTTGTTATGA
>CAAKHD010002919.1:73350-180488 GCA_901007705.1 Fistularia tabacaria | reverse complement strand
ATCTTTCCTATCCTTCTTCTCCCAGGCCCTCTCATCCTCCCCGGAGTCGTCCTCGTCTAAGAATAACAGTGACTCCCATCCCAGTCATTTTACAGCACCAATCAAAGAACATGAAACAAAGCAGAGCTAGTTGCACACACACACACACACACACTCACACACACACACACTCATTTGTATCTGCATGATACAAATGAACGCCACTCCCCCCCCCCACACACACACACACCCAGTATGACCAAATGCAGCCTAAAGTAAATTTTCCTCGAGTCATTCTTCTCTGATTTGTGGTAGAACCTGGATCCTGGAGGAGCCGTCTGGTGGCAGCAGCATCGCGTGGCGGCAGCGGCTGTGTGTGTGTGTGAGTGTGTGAGTGTGTGTGTGTTGGGTGGGGGCGGGGGGGGAAGGGGGGGTCTGGCAGTTTCACGGAACAAATGACTGGATTACCTTAAGCCACTGCCAAGGAGTAATTCTAACACTTAATAAAGGAAAACAAGGAAGCGTGTGTGTTTGTGCGCGCGCATGTGTGTGCGCGCGCATGTGTGTGTGTGTGTGTGTGTGTGTGTGTGTGTGTGTGTGTGTGTGTGTGTGTGTGTGTGTGTGTGTGTGTGTGTGTGTGTGTGTATCTGCTCGTGGATGACATGTTATGTGCGTTGTCTCCAGCTGTAGCCAGCAGAGTACACACACCTTGTAATTAGCATGCTGTTCTTTGCCAGATGCTATATTTGTAGTTTAGAGAGCTGTATGTGGTTTCTCACTTGTGGTTCTGTGTAGGATCTATATAGAGAACAAGCCACAGACAGGGCACACTTGTATGAGATACAGCAACCTTTTTAAAACTTTTGTTTTGTTCAAAATATTTGAACAATTTGTACAAATTTATTTGCAGTTTAGACACAGTATGTTAATAGCCTCATGTGAATATCATCAAGCTCCAGTAGTCTCAAGCTGAAAAACACAGACAATACACATCAGTGCCTTTCCATGGCCAATTGTGAACATATATAGGGACATCATCTCTGAAACTAGTTTCTCCAGAAGCTAAATGAACAAGAGGGACTGTGGCTGCCATAAAGCCCCCGGCTCCCTGTTTACACCATAAAACGTTTTTTGCCGTGGAAACAGTGAGTGGCTTCAGCAGGGTGTGGTGGCTTCTGGATTGAGCTGGGTCCGTTTCTTCTAGTCTCTGAATGTTGCAAAGGGGAAAAGTGGAGTGTGGCCATGCCAGTCTTCACCGGCTGTGTCCGCAGCACATCTAAAAACAGTTGTAGCTCTCTGCTGTGGAACAACAGCTGTATTTAATAATTTGTGTGCTACTGGGCTTCAGCCAGAAGAGCATTTAGGCCATGAGCCTGCTTTTTCATTGGTCACCATTCAAAGGTTGTTTTTTTTTTCATTTAAACAAATTTCATTTGAAAAGAACTAATAAGATTGTCAGATGTTATGCTTGAAACCATGTATTGGTTATACATATTCAGTATCAGTACTTTAAAACGTTAAAACCTCATTCGGGGCAGATTCAAATTAATTTGTATTGACAGATACATATAGGACTGTGGGGTGACAGTGAGGTATGACATTTCTGAGTAAATTCTGCACCTAATGCTTAATAGTTATGTGCTCAGTACATCCTTTGAACTATTTTAGTCAAAATACTTTCCATTAAAATTCTGCATTTTAAGATTCCTTTGGTCGAATTGATCTAAGAACTAGGCTGTGAACAACCTTCAGGTTAAGAAAGGGAATTCCATCAAAAATTAGAGAAGAACCAGTACAGAATTTGTACCCGCCATACAAAGTATTTTTCGATACATTCCCACATATTTTCTTTTATAAAGTTGCCGAGGTTTAAAGATTTTCCTCAGAAGACACTGGTTTCACTGCTCCTTCCTCCACTTTGAGGAATCTCAGAGGAATGCTGCTCATTAAGTCGTCCCTCTCTTCAGTGCCCATGAAGTGTGTGTGTGTGTGTGTTGGTGTGTGTGTGCTTGTGTATGCTTTGTGCCCTAGCCAAAGTTTGAAAACTGCATGACACTGCAGCGTTGCTGCTGTTTTAACACACTCCCACAAGGCTTCACATGCTCCCTTCTGATGTGAGTACACAAAGGCCCGGTTGTACCTGTGTCACTCTGACACCACATAATCAATTATATATGAATTAATGGTACAACTTGTTAAAGGTGCTATGTAAAGCATTTGTTCAGCAATAAAATGCCCTTCCTATGTCAAAACATTAAGGTAGTGTGGTGAAAACCAACAACATTTGCCAATAAGAACTGGCAGCTTGCTCTTGGAAATATGCTTAAGCTTGTGTTTTATAGAAATGATTCTTGATCAGCCGGGATTTTTCATAATAAAAGGATCAAGGTACATGTACAGTTTCTAGCATCCCGTGAAAACCACAAGTCAGGATCAACAGTGTGTGTATTACAATTCAGTCAGCTTATGACTTGGTTCCATAGACTATAAAAAAGATTGCAGTTCAGTACACTCCACATTGAAATTAATAAATTCTTAAATAAATCTTAGTTTTATTTATACCTTGTCCTCTAACAGTTTGGAAATGTTTTCTTCTTTTGCTGTCAGAATTCCATTGCAAAGTCAAAAACTATTTGTATCGCTGTCCCTTTCAATGCAGAAAAGACCCCCTTTTTTGTTCCATTTTATCTAAGTCTTAGGTCATTTCCTGCTCATTTTCAGATCAACCAAACATCACAACTCGGGCTGAGGATGTGGTAGGACATCATAGTTACAAATAAATGAGTCACTATAGGACATCGCAATGCCATAGTAATTCATCAAACAAAGCACAGTTCCATTAAAAGATGGGAGCATATCCTGAATATTGGTCTTAATTTCCTAAGTATTAAATACATGACATCTGATGACATCTTGGTTTATTTGGGGATTTGCCTAAGGGGGGAAAAAATTGTGAGTTTTCTCTGCAAAAGGTCAATGACAGACACTTTATATTTGTTTTCACACATTTTTTGAAATTGTTCTCATTCTTGATGACTGATGTAGCACTGGTCTCTCTCTGCTGAAATGTTAAATCTTGAATGGAGCACAGGATCACATAAAAAAATTCAGTTGAATTTTCTGATGAATGTTTGCTGTTTGAGTTTGTAGAAGTGAAGTGATAGACTTGGTTTATCAAAGTCTGCAAAGAAACTAGTTCAGATAGACTCATTAATCCATCAACTCCAGTTTTTTACACGTTTTAGTAAACTAAACTATTCTGTATTGTTAACATTATCAACCTTATGCAAAGTAACATTCTCCCTGTAAATATGCTAAATTTTGAAGATTTATTCCCCGAAGCAAGTAGTATGTTTGCTTGCGTGTGTGTGTGTGTATGTGTGTGCACGCGTATGTGTGTGTGTGTTCATATATATATTTAATTACAGATACAGAGAATAGGTTTAGCTTAGAAGAGGTTCATTTGCGACCCCTAAAAGGGAAAGCCTAAAGGAAAAGAAGGAGAGATATTTATAATCAACAATGTACAATTTAGACCGATTTTTTAAAAAAAGGAGTTTAGGAGTTAATAAATTCCGAAAAAGTCAATGCTCTTTTACAATATTATCACCCTGTCCAACGCAAAAGTGCCTAAAACCAGCCTAAGTGCATCATCTCATGAAATTCAAATTCAACATTCAGCAGTGACTTTATCATTATTGCCTTTAATTATGTTAAAAGTGAAGTGTTTTGGGGGCTCCATGTTGACAGAACAAGTGATGAGAATTTTATAGACTGGTCATGTGAGTGCAATATATTTCTACAAAAAGCAATATTTTCTGAATAGGCAATCAAAAGTCAATCCACTCTTCTTTTCACAGATTCAGCAATTAGAGACACAAGTGATTGATGCAGAAAAACGGGCTTTCACTGCATACCAGCAGGTAACTCAAAATACATTGTTTATGTTTTCCTGTTGTGCATCTTCTCATGCACTTGCATGCATATTTGGACTCCAAGGTACAATGGATGGAGGAGAAACTAAAGGCTCTTGATGGCCAGTCTGAAGACTCAGAGGTTTGTTTACTTCAACGATGCCATGAGCTACAGGCAGAAGTGCAGGAGAAGGAGGACATCATTGCCCAGTTGGAGCAGCAGCTGGAGGAGCAGGTAAAACACACGCACACACAAGGAATTTCCTCAAAAAACATGTGTCATGCCCGTGGATCTTTTTTGATACCCTTTGCAGTATAAAATACTGAAAAAGACAAAAAATGTGCATCTGACAGTAGTCTGTCATGGAATCGGAGTGTGAACCATCTAGATCAAATCATTAAGATGTTATACTAAAAGCATTATTTCAGAAAACCACATTTTACTTCTTGTTCAGCAAGTACACTTTGATATTGATAATGATATTAATGATCAATGATACTATCTGACTCTAACTTCTACCATTTGTACTATTCATAGCATAATCAAATGTTTTGTATTTTAAGTAATTCAGAGCTTTGCTTTCAAAGGTTGCATCATACCTTGACTCCTTCTGGGGATGATTGAAAGTATGCTCAATTAGTCAGAGGCACTGCAAGTACTGCATTTAAGTGCTTCACAATCAGTGCGATGAGATATATCTCACCATCCTTCAATGATCTGACATTTAAAATATCACTCTATAGTTAGAAATTAAGAATAAAATTGTCATGTAAATTTGCAATCAAGAGAAAGAAATACAAAAAGGTTAGCCTGACAAAGAGAAAGATACTTTTTCAGATGATGATATGAGTGTAGATGCAAACAATATAATTATTCTTCACAATAGACGAAAAATTTCCTAACACAATGTCATAGTATGAAAATATCCTTTGAAAATGTAGCCTGTCCTAGACAGATTTTGTTCCACGAATAAGATTAATAGCTAGTGTTTATGCTTTTGTGACTTTTGGTTTGTTGTTTCTCAACAGAAACAGCTAAGACTTCAAGACGCCAAGACAGTGGAGGAAAAAGCGGCTAAGATTAAGGAATGGGTCATGGTTAAATTGTCTGAGGTACAAACACCAATTGGTGTGGGTGGTAAAGGCTGGGTAGAAAGCTGTGCATCGGGAGATTTACAGTTATCAGTGTTTCATAAATCACAAGTGGCCGTGTTTTATTCAATAACATATGTATTCTTCAGTTTGAAGTGGAAAATGCTGCACTAAGAGAAACCAACAAGCAACAGGAAGCTCAGATTTTGGAGCTACAGAAGAAAGTGAAAGGTAGGAGCCGAGTCACTAGTTCCTATGCTGCCGAAATCTCCAACATAATTGTCCTTTAGAAAGCAGCTATTCGCATTTTCAAAACTATTTTTGTTTGTTTATATTCTAGATTTTGAGAACAAGTGTTTTGGTGGACGAGAAGTCCTTTGCAGACCAGGTGAAGCCCACCGTCTTAGCAGTCTGACATTTGGCTGTTTCCAGGTGAAAGGGAAGAACCCGCAGGTCCTCACTGGACCTGCACCCTCTCAGAGGACTATCAGCACCGCTGGAGAGAATGAAGGAAGAAGGAAAATCGGTAAGACCACTGACATATAACAGAAAACCCAATTGAAAGAATAAATCAACACTAGTAGCAGTGCTTTCCCACTAAATTAGAAGAGTCTTGAACCAATGTCTTTTAAGATTTATTGGAACTTTGGCTTTATCTACCAAACTAGACTGTGTTCCCACCAATTTAAAGATCTACGAGTGACATCCAGTGAACGTGACATGCAAACATGTCAAATTTGCGTCGTCAGGTAACGGTGGTATTCATATCAACTCCTCAGGAACAGGCGGGGAAGGCCAGAGGTCAGATCAGGCTCGACTGCTGGATTCTCCCCTTGAGGAGGACCATGCATCAAACAGCTTTTGTGAGAGTGCCAATGGACCTGAGTCTCGTGGTATTTCATCAGTTCTCTCCAGTGCTGCATCAGAGGGGGAGGGAATCAGAGATTGTGAGGGCAGAGGAGACGGAGTGTGGAGTTTGGAGTTCAGTCGTCCTGGCAGTGAGGCCTACCTGACTGCTTCAGATGACAGCAGCTCTCTGTTTGATGACGACATGCAGCGAACCGAGCGCCCCTTTTTCCGCCTTCTAAGGTCATCAGATGTACCGCCGGGGGAAGGTGAAGAGAGGGAGGAGGAGCCTCATAGGACCAAGCTAGAGGACTCAATGTCTGAGGAGCTCAACAAACGGTTCCAGTCACAAAGACTTGACTCCTCATCCTCATCCAGCGAAACTAGCACCCCAAGCCCTATAGTCATGCCAGCTATAACTCCCAAACGACCCAACCCACCCCAGGACCCCAGGGACACTCCTGCCTCCCCAAAACAACCCCGACTGCGGACCCCAGTTGGGTTGGGCTTGAATGTGGCTATGGCCAAGAAACACCTGAGTCAGCCGCCAGTCAGCACTGAGGCTGCACTTGGACAGACCCGAAATGCCCTCAGTATGCTACGCTCCCTCCGGCCACAAGAAACCAACCTTGACCAGGAGCAGGAAGCTAGTATGGAGACGGGCAAGGATACGCCTCAAAAAATACACTCCAGCTCTCAAAACATGCTCACTCCACTTACACTGCAGACCACCCCTGTGCCATCTGAGCCTGGGGAGACGAGTCCAGACAGTCACAACTCAGTGCCTCCTACTCCTCCTTTACACAGGCTCCCTTCCTGGGTAAGAAATCAAATTCATTTGCGGATTAGGAATTGTCCTTGTTCTACTCTTCAAGGTGGAGAGAAATTACAGTGCATTATATAAACAACTCACATGTGTTAAGTATTATTAAGAAATAATTATCATTATTATTACGGAAACATTACAAATAACTTTTGAATAAAAAAACAAAACGAAAAACTGAATACTTGATTCTCGCTCAAGTCCTATTTCTGGTTTCAGAAATGCTGTATCCCACATTTTTAAAAGTAATGGCTGGTACTAATATTCTTCATAGGAGAGCCGTATCTATGCTGTGGCCAAATCAGGAATTAGGCTGTCTGAGACTTCCTGCACTGACTCAGCTAGCAAAGGTGAGACAGCAATTTAATACTGCATATAAGGTTCAAATGTGATTGTGATTGTGTCCTAAGGGTATTTCACTGACTTTAGCAGATTAAAAAATAAATAATTTCATTGTCAAACCATCAGACGCACATGGAAAATTAGCAAAAAAGCAAAAATGCTATCAAACATTTTGTGCTGTCCTGAAAATTTAGGAATTTATAGGAACCCTCCAAGGAATTAATCAAGCGTTGCCTGAAAATCAACTAGAAAAATGTTTTGCCTAAAAATGAACAAAAAATTGCCAACAAAATGATAAAAATGACCTGAATATCAATGAGTAAAATCTGTAAATAAGAACGAATGAGTTGACTTTTAGAATAAAATAAAATAAGATCAAGTGATTATAAAATAAAATAATTAAAAATAAAATATTTGCTGAAAACTATCAAGTGAATATTGCTTGAGCAACAGAAAGAGACCCCCTTTGAAGTCAGATCAGTGGGAACAGATAGACATATCAGTATCTCTTAAAAGCTAGATTTTTTCTGATAATGTCCAGGACAATATTCCCCAGAATATAGTGTTATTCCTGTAATAGTTTCCTGTCCACATCTCAGGTTAAGATGTTCCAATGACTAACTGCATAAATCTTTTTGTGCAGATCCCTCCCTGCAATCCTCCTATCCGGCCTTTGTAATGTACACATCCCTCATTTACAAAAACATGACTACACCCGTTTACACTACGCTGAAAGGGGTAAGAACACCTGGACACACCAAGACGTGCTTGCTTCTACATTTATCTTGAGCTAATACTAGCTGAGCATCTGAGAATGCGCGTACTTAGATCGAAGCATTTTGTTTGTGCTGAGTTTAAAGTGGACGGGTTTCATCAGACTTTTTCAACAGATTTTTTTTTTTCCAATCCAATTGAGTCACAGTGCTTTATGAATCTCTGTCACAAGTTAGAAATACTCATAATTAACTTTGGCATACATTTCAATCTTTCTGTCTTGTTGACAAAGAAATGCTGAAACTAGCTTTTGCTTTACAATCATGGGTTTCAGTCATAATCATGTATATTTATTAATCCCTCCTGGGGAAATTCGTTCTCTGCATTTAACCCATCATGGATGAACCATGAGCAGTTGGCTGCCGTCTACCAGCGCCAGGGGAGCAGTTAGGGGTTCAGTGTCTTGCTCAACAACACTTCGACACACTAGGAGGAGCGGGGAATCGAACCAGGAAGGTTCCAAGGACTATCGCTCTACCTCCTGCGCCACGCCTCCCCAGTTCACTGTGTCCCAGAATTTGGATGATCACCATCCTGCTTCCATTCTTTAGAAAGCCACACTACTGAGCAGCAGTCCCATCTTAGACGAATCATCGAACTCTGAAGAGTCATCCAGTTCTGGAGAGGAGGATGGCTCCCTCTGCAGCTCCCACACATCCTCTAGTTCACGCAAGGACAGCAGCCCAGGCAGCCCACGGTCACTCAAAAGAGGTGTAGTACTTGTACAATGGTGATTCTTAGTCCATGTGAAAAAGTGTTGTAGGTTTTTATTAGACTGTCAACATGAAAGCATGAAACCAACTCTTAATTCAGGCAGCATGAAAGTTTCATGATTTGTTAATTGACAGTCACTTAATTTTATTTCTGTTCTTTTTTGTATAATTTTGCAGCATTTGTAGTCCATATGTATAAGGTCATATAGCAGAATACATTTAAATAAAACAATTTCCTCTTCAAAAATAAGTGACTATTTTTACTGTGAAAGGTGTTTTCTCAATGCAATATGAAAAGTGTTCTAATGGCCTGATTAATTGAAGACAAAAGTTAAGTGAACACCTCTTACAACACAACATAATACCTGTTGTGCTTATTTATATGTTGGGTTTTTGATATATATATATATATTTTTTTTTATATATTGTTGCGCTGCTGCGACAAACAAATTTCCCCTTTGGGGATCAATCAAGTATTATCTTATTACTGTTACAGGATATGTCAACATAAAATCTTGTGTGGTCCTAAAAGATTATTTAAATTGTTTCTTACTCTCACATTCGAGCTCCCCAAAACAGAGAGTGATCCCAATTACAGTAAAATGGCTGAGTAATGGATGATATTTGCATTTAAAAGTTGTGGAAAATGTTCTCACTGGTGAGCCCATTTTTTCACCATTATTCAGATGACTTGTTTAATAGTTTGCAAAATTGATAGCTGCTCTGAAACAGACCATCCTCCTCTCAGCACTTTGGCAGGGAGTAACATTCAATATTTCAAAGCAATTTCCGTTATTCATACACATTATTCTCTTTTAATTCCTGGTATGTGATGATCTGTACAAAGTAATGGGAATCCAACATGAGCAGGAAATAATTAAGTCATTAAAATGTGATGAATAAAATCCCAGATTTCACTGCATAGAAATAGCTTTTTTTCCTGTAATTTGTTGTTTTTAGAGGAGCATCTGTAGTTGTTAATTACAACCAGATTCTGCCTGCTAAGTACTTAGGGTCACTCTGTTGCAAACTGCAACTCCACCCCTGACCATATTCAGTTTCTCTAAATCCTGTGTAACATTTTGTTATATCTGTATTAAAAATAAAAAAAGACTGTTAATAATCATACCATTGCAAATTATATGTTATTCATCACATGGATTACAGTGTTTGTTGTTTATAAATCTGCAGCTGTGTCCATGTCCTCGATGACATCAGAGAGTGACTATGCCATCCCTCCTGATGCTTACTCCACGGACACGGAGTGCTCTGAACCAGAGCAAAAACTCCCAAAAACCTGCTCCTCAGCCAGTGACAACAAAAAGAGTGTAAGTCGATTCTGTATTTAAAGAATCATTCCTGGTTTCAAGGAAATCTACAATCCCATTCCAATTTATCAGCACTGTGATGAATTTTGAATTGTGGAGATTCTTTTGCTCTCTTTGTATATGATAGTGATCATTTTAGCATATTTTGCAGTACTGTACAGTACAGTACAATCTACTTTTACTTTGGGATCTTCTTACCAATGTTTGATTTTGTGATTATACATGAAACAAAGTATTATTATTTTTTAAACTTACACCAACAAAAAGTTTATGGTTACTTCAGTCTTTGACTTTCCCTCGCAAACCAATTTCAAGTTTCTGTTTCACCTTTCTGTGCACGTCATTAGTATCATGCTGGATGTTGAAGCTTCTGGGTCAAAATAATGCATCCGTAGACTTTCTTGCAAAAAAGCCAGTTTTAAATCGATACATCCTGCCTCAGTTGCAATTAATCACCTTCGTGTGATGTGTGGAAACTTCCACTGCAGAGACATTGAGAGTAGACCTGGTAGAGCGTGACATAGTTCTCCCTTAAAATAAAATCAATCTTTTTGATTTCACTATGGGGTAGAAAGATATGTCGTTTTAAGAATCTGGATAGACAGAATAGCATTTTTCAAAAGATTAATAAAACAATGAAAAAGAAAAGGTTATCATATACTGTCAAATAATCTCTCAAAGCTGTCCCGTTTCATATAAAACCTGTCAGGAGAACATTCTAAAGGCAGAACTGAACACAGTTAAATTTTGTAGGAACCCATGGAGAAATCAGGCTATCTGCTGAAAATGGTGAAGACGTGGAAGAAAACTTGGAAGAGACGCTGGTTTGTCCTCAAAGATGGCGAGCTACTCTACTATAAATCACCCGTGAGTATAAAACTGTGCTGGTGGAATTACACACAGTACAGTGGTGGAGGGGAGAGTGGAGCAACTACACACACAGCACCATTGACAGATTTCACTGTGTATGAAAAACAGAGGTTACAAAATGCTGGTCTTCCTTTCGAATTAAAGGCATGAAATGTTTTTTTCATTATCTAATAAAACAATAATTGATTAAAACTAAAGTCCAACATGTAAGAAGAAGCAGGAGTAACAGTTGTTCATTGTCAACTGTATTTCATTTGATTTAATTTTATCTAAGTTGCCAGCTCTGCTCAGCTACGAGGAGAGCTAAACCGTTGATAGCAAATTTACTTCAACTGGAGGTGTATCTGTTAACCTCTCACAAAGAAATTAACTCTGAATTGCACCAAGAGAAGTCAATGCTTTGAGATGAATAAACAAACTGCTAATGAAAAATATGATTAAAGTTAGAGGACTATAATGATTCAAAAATCAAAGAAAATTCCACTCAGTAATACAGTAAGAAAGGTGGAACAGGGTGTTGTTCCACGTCAAAAGGCTATTTTTAGGCCAAAACTAGAAACTCAAATGATATTTCAATCAACTAATTACTTTCAGTCTGCCTTCTGTTTGATTAATGAATCTCATTCTCAATTTTGTCTTCACTGCTAAATAACTCAGTGTTTGTTAAGTACTGGATGTAATTCTTCCCTGTTTTATGTCTGAAAGATGAGTCAAACTGGCTAGCAATATTAGGAAATATACACTCTTGTCTCTCTAGTAGCTCATTACTGGGCACTGTGTGCTATGTAAATGTTTGCAAGTATAAGAAGTTTCATGTGGTGAACAACAAGACGCCCTTTAACATTTTTCATCCTTCTACAGAGTGACGTGATCAGGAAGCCTCAGGGCCAGGTCGAGGTCAGTGCAACTAGCAGCATTGCACGTGGAGAGGGAAAACAAATCCTCCAGGTATTCAAGCAGACTCATCAATTGCATTAGAAAGACATGTGTAAAACTATCTCACCTGCTTCATTGTTCATTTCAAGTGGACTCACATAGAATAGCAGAGTTCATTTTGCTCAGACATCATCAGATGGAGACATCATCAGATGGTTGGTACTTACCCCTCCTCTTCCTTGTATTGTTTTGTGTAGATTGTGACCGGGAAGCGTGTCTACTACCTGAAGGCTGACTCTCCTAACCTCCTGGAGGAGTGGCTCAGAGTGCTGCAGAGTGTGCTAAAAGTGAAAGCGGCAAGTCCTCTCTTCACACAGCCTGATATTAGGCCTGGCATGAAGGGATTTCTGACCAAGGTCAGTTAACCAAAATGAATGAATTCCTTTTTCAATTCTGAAAGATACATTTTCAATTGTTCATTTCCCATTAGCTTTTCAGGGAAGTCCCATCTGTTTTGTCACTTTCAGGTAAAACATGGCTACTCCAAGAGGGTTTGGTGCGCTCTGATTGGCAAAACGCTATATTACTTCCGAAGCCAAGAGGATAAGGTACAGTTTGGAACATTTCCACCATGCATAAGTGGACCTGAAATTATTCTTCATGTTTTTATGTAAATACATTGTGCCTTTTTTGTACACCAATCTATTTTTAAATCCAGAGGATTTTTAAATCCATCTATTTTTAAATCCTCTAGATTTAAAAATAGATGATGCATTGCTTGGTAACATCTTATTCAGAATCTCAAAATATTTGTGTGTTCTCAGTTCCCTCTGGGTCAGATTAAGCTCTGGGAAGCTCGGGTGGAGGAGGTAAACAGGTCTCGGGATTCAGATGATGACCTGAATTGCGGCCGGGGCTTACAGGGGGCTCCCTTTACCATTGCCATCCATCCACAAGAACATGGACTGACCTACCTGCTCATTGAGTCCTGCCATGAGAAGGTCAGTCATTCCCTATTTGTTTATCACTGGGCCAGATTGAACCACTGATGGACTTGAACATATTTCCTTGATTCTGAATAAACAATGTTAAACTTCTTGCTGTGATGATAACATATCATTTTGTGCATTCTTTTTCAATTGGCCAAATTCAAGCTTTTTTGAGACTATCATGACTGGATAGATATTTACAATCCAATGAAATTGACAAGAAAAAAGAAATATCTTGTGATCTTACTATCTGCTAAGAAATTGTTGCCCAAGCAAAAATCTGAATCATTTATGTAAGTTTCTGTTTGCATGTTCAAAGTGGATGGCTTGTACAAATACTTGAGAAAACTTGTATTACACAGGGAGAGTACAGGCAAAAGAAGGAGTCTTGATCATTTCAGGTTTGTTGTGTTTGAAGTTGGCTATATTTTACAACAGGGCTTGACTTTTTTTGCTACATTTTGGTACAAACAAGATAAACGTCAGGTAAATAATGAAAACTTTACAGTTTTTAGTGTCATATGGTTTGACTAAATGACAAGTGAAGATTGGATTTTATTGAGAAATAGGAGGAGGAGGGCTTCATCTTATTCTATCAAAACACAGCATTCATAGAATTGTCACACTCTGTATGCTTCATATCTAGCTCATTTTATTCATTAAATTTAAATAGCTGTGTCAGTCCAAGTGTTAACAGTTGAAAACACTAAAATGTAATGTAATCGAATTGAAAATGCTCTACAAATCATCTGGACTCTATATGTACACATTCCATCACATGTTAATACAGATGTAAATCTTTAAAAGCCTTCAAGATGGAAGTGTTAGCTCAAGAAGAGGAACACAACAGTGTAAAATGAGATGCGGCTTGTTTTGTGAACATACCTGAGCGACGTTTGTGTTAAAGTACATCACTTAACACTGACAATTGTGGCGCTACATTGTAGGACTCGTGGCTGTATCATCTGTCAATGGCAGCTGGTACAATGGTTGGCAAAGTCGGCACTGAATTTGAACAGCTGGTGGGGAAACTCTTTCAGCTGGACGGAGATCCAAGTATGTGTTTTTTCTATAAAAATCTTTCCACCTTAGAATACCATTATATTAAAATAACTGTTGCCTTTTAAATGGAATATCTGCCATTAATAAGATTTGCCATGAAATATGAGTCATCCAAAGCTGAATGTTCATGATTAGTCTGGATCTTGTTTATTCCTGCTTTATCTAATTATAGGATGCCGTTTCAATTACAGTCTGTTTTCCCTCCTATCACATTTTCATAATCACTATGATTATCCTTGGAAAGTCTCTGACTAATTTCTTCAAACTTCTTAACAATGTGTATTTAAGAATGAACATTGTCCCGACTTGAAATATTAAGCTTTTTATTGCTTTAAAACCTAACTATGAGAAAAAAAATCTTGTTGGTTGTTGGTTGTGACAGTAATCAAGTCTTTGATTTATGCCTCAGTATTTAGAATTTGGGGGTCATGATGGCAAATTGGTTAGTACTGCTGCCTCATAGCTAGAAGGCTCGTGGTTTGATGGACAGGAATTGAGTTTGCAAGTTCTCCCTGTGTCTGCAGGGGGGTTCCACGGTTTCCTCGCACAATCCATACAGTAGGTTCATTGTATGTATCACCCAGTTGTGTCAATGAGAGAGTTATCTGTCTCTATATCAGTGATTCAAGGATTCAAGGAACTTTTATTGTCATACCAGCACACCTTACAGTTTGGGGTACGAAATTAGTACCCAGGTCCTCTGTCAAGCCTAAAAGATAAGATAAGATAAGATAAGATAAGATAAGATAAGATAAGATAAGATAAGATAAGATAAGATAAGATAAGATAAGATAAGATAAGATAAGATAAGATCGTACTTTATTGATCCGCCTTTGGGGAAATTCGATTGATACAGCAGCACAATAATAACAGGACGAATACAACAGCAAGGATATGAATAGATAAAAGAAAGACAAGGACAAGGATAAATATAGATAACAGAATGACAGCAACAAGGACAAAAGAAAATAAATAAATATAAAAATTATTTTAACAAAATAAAATAAAATAAAACAACAAAATTAAGTGACAGAGTCACAACAACAGGGATAAAAGTAGACAACAGAATGACAACAACAAGGATAAAAATAGGTAACAAAATGACAACAACAAGAATAAAAATAGATAGTGGAATGACAACAGCTGGGATAAAAATAGGTAACAGAATGACAACAAGGATAAAACTAGGTAACAAAATGACAACAAGAATAAAAATAGATAGCGGAATGACAACAACTGGGATAAAAATAGGTAACAGAATGACAACAACAAGGATAAAAGTAGGTGACAGAATGACAACAACATACAAGGATAAATATGGATAAGCAAGATCAGTACATGGTACGTGTGAATGAATGAGGTAGTGGTAGCGCAGATACACCTCCGGCTGGTCAGAGTTGTGTGCTGCCCAGACTGCTTATATATAATCTAATGGCCATGGGCACAAAGCAATATCTGAAGTGTTCCGTAATATATAAATAGATAGATAAATTCGGTAAAAAATAAATAGGAGAAAAAAAAAACCAAAGAGCAAATGGACTAAATCTAAATCTAAATCTAATCTAAATCTAAATCTAAATCTCCATCTAAACAAGGAAGAGCCGCAATTTGACAATTTAGTAAAAGCTGAAGTTAGCCCTGTTAGCACTAAATTTACATCTGAAAGCAAGGAGGTAGTTTGTATTATTATTGCTCCTATGATAATGAAATATTGCACCTTGATTGTGAAACTGTATGTAGTGCAGGTCAATTGAGAGAGAGAGAGAGAGAGAGAGAGAGAGAGAGAGTGTGTATGCGCCTGAGAGAGTGTGTGCGTGTGTGTGTGTATATATGTGAGAGAAAGGGAGAGCACGTGCGTGTGTGAGAGAGAGAGTCTAAAGAGCACGGCTCGAGTTCGGCAGTCTTACAGCCTCCGAGAAGAAGCTGTTTCTGAGCCTGGTGGTTTTGCTCTGAATGCTCCTCAACCACCTGCCTGATGGGAGTGGCTGATACTGTCTATATACGGGATGTGTGGAGTCCTTCATAATGCGTAGTATGGCACTGTGATCAACTGCTAACCAGTCCAGTGTGTACCACACCTCTTGCCCAGTTACAGCTGGTATAGGCCCCAGTCCCCCCTCTATCCCCAGTGCAGGATCAGCAGTATACTGTAGATAACGAATGAATTAATATTTTGAATGTATCTGTTCTTGTTGCTTTCAGTTTCCTCTATCTGCATTTGTATGACACAAGCCTGCTTTTAATTGAGAGATTTTGTCTCTGTCTTGCAGGCTCTCAGATCTGGAGACATCCCATGTTATGTTTCAGTAAGGAGGCTCTGTCATCTCCCCTCACCACGCTGCCTTCACAAGCTCTGCAGACAGAGGCAGTCAAACTCTTCAAGGTACAGAAATCTCGATGCTGTTGAGGAGGATTTTATCCAGATATGTCATCCTTTTAGTTATTATATACATTAATCCTCTGACTGCTTTTTATGGATAAAGTCTTTTGTTTGACGTTGAATTTTGTTTACTTAAGAAACCTTCTCAGATAACACAGCACATTTTGAAATCACTATTTCCCTTACATGGTCTTTATAGACTTGTCAGCTTTTTATCAATGTGGCTATCGACGCCCCGGCCATCGACTACCACGTTTCTCTGGCCCAGAGTGCCCTGCAGGTGTGTCTGACCCACCCAGAGCTTCAGAATGAGTTCTTCTGTCAGCTTATCAAGCAGACCCAAAGGAGGCAGCCCCACAGCCACCCAGGACCCCTGCAGGTGCATTCTCAAACCACTTGGTGACAGCAGTAACTTGTGTGATATGTGAGCAAGAAGCTTCATAGAAAGACTTGTCTTTTCTGTCCAAAGATGTGTCAGATTTGATAAATGGTGCAATGTGATTGCAGGGAATTTGCTGAGTTTTTGATTTGTGGTTTAATCACATGTTGAAACTCGCCCTGTCAGTAACATTTATTCTTCCTGGCAAATCTGCTCCTAAAATGTCATTTTCCTTAATCTTATTGGTTAATTTCCCCGAAACGCAAGTGTGCCTTTCTCATCTTCAGGTGAATCATAAGCAGATGTCCCACATTCAAGTTGAAGGTGTGGAAGGTGACATCAATTCTTTGGAAATATGAATTATGGCTTCCCATAACAATGGATTTGAAAGACAAATTTACGGACACACAGTTTAGGTGTTTCAAAGAAATAATTACATTCAAATAATAATGTTATAAATGACTGGTGAACGGATGGACAACTTGAGTTCCACAATGCTTCGATGTAAAACGCTTGATATCAGTTTGTCTTTTCAAATCGGGACTTCTTTCCTTAAAACCTCTCTACACTATTTGTGGATGCACACACATATAGGTGTGTGTGTGTGTGTGTGTGTGTGTGTGTGTGTGTGTGTGTGTGTGTGTGTGTGTGTGTGTCATTCCCCAGGGCTGGCAGTTTTTAGCCCTGTGTGTTGGACTGTTTCTGCCTCAGCATCCATTCCTCTGGCTGCTCCAAGTTCACCTGAAGAGACACGGAGATGCCAGGTGACAAAACAGTGTAGACCACACAGCACAAAATGTACCAAATTTGTCTGAACATTTTTTTGATGTGGTTTTCCATTAATCAGATCAAACAGGCACATCTGACCCATGGCCCATGTCATTACTAAAGTATGAAATGTGTCAAACACAGGCTTGGTTTTGGCTCTTGGGCAAGACGGGTAACATGGCAGACACGGTACAAATTTTGTCCTTAGTTACAGTCAAATATCAAATATCAAATTTCAAAACATTACTAATACATATCAACAACAATTGCACCCCAGGATTAACTATTTTAATCCCTTCAGCCGCTGAAAAATCATGCAGCCCAGTCTTTCACTTGATGCCCAATGGGTATTAAAATATGTCTTATCTTGTTTTTGTTTTTTATATATATTGTCACTAAATGCTTGTGCACTTTTCAGACCCCGCTTTGCAAAATGTTTAAATCTAACACTGTTACATGTTCAGTGCAGGACAAGGGAGAGACTTTCTCTGTTCTGCTGTGACAACTTGTGGGTGCAGCGGGTTTCTCAGTTAGGCTCGATGGACATGTTTTAATCCCCAAGGTCCACCAGTTTCCATTAAAAGTCATCAATATTACCTTCTGTATATTGAACTGAAATGTATATTCCAGAATATGGAGTAGCAAATTGTTCTAATCCTGTCATTAGCCCTATTTTCTTTTATATTGTGAGTGCATTGAAACTTCAGCCTTGTATCATTTATTGAACAGAATCATGAATTGATTGCATCACTGCACCCCTAAAGCTCACATTATTTCATCTCCATTGCTGGTTCCAACATTAAAACCGTACATTCAACGCTTTGTCCCTACATCCCCGTCTTTGCAAGCTATGCACCCATTCCAGACTTAATTATTCAACCATAGGTAGCCATAAATGTTGGTCTCTCTGGCTAAGTACCTTAAATTAACATGCTGATTAATGTTAACATTTTTTGTCTTGGTTTTGCTTCAAGTTAAGTTTTAATATGTGAAAGTACTTACCTCCTCTCTTTCTTCAGAACTGAGGTGGGTAAGTATGCTATATACTGCCAGCGCTCGATGGAGCGCACCCAGCAGAAGGGCGAGAGGCAGGCCAGGCCGTCCCGCATGGAGATTCTGTCAATTCTGCTGAGGAACCCCTATCACCACTCCCTGCCCTTTAGTGTGCCGGTCCACTTTCTCAATAATACCTACCAGGTAACATCTGATGCTTTGCATGACACAGAGTAATTATTGATGATAATGCTAGCAGTTTTAATAGTGTTGCAATCTTCTTTCATCTGATGGTGATCCAGTATATACTTATCAGTCAGTCTATCTAAACAGCCAAGCAAACATTCACCATACTGCTTCTCTACTCACTCTGACATAGATAACAATTCCACCCATGATTTCCCCTGTCACTTTGGGATTTGTATTTTATACTTGTTATAAGGATCCTGTTCTTTTTTTCTACAGATGGCTACCTGTTAAAATGACATTGATGACATCATTAAGATGACATTGATTATATTTTTATCATCAACTAAACTTATTTTTATAAAACGTAATGTGTAAATTAGAAGGAAATTACCTCGCAATCTGGAAGAGAAAATAACACCCTATGAATGTTCAAAAGTTAACTGAAAAAGCATTTAACCACAAATGAGCAAAAATCTGCCAAGAAATAATAATGATGATTAAGGAAGATATACTTTAGCATTGTGCAATAGACCGAATATTGAACATTCAGCAAAACATTGCTAGACTTTGGTCACTAATAAGGAAGAAATCAACCCAAAAAATTACCCGAAATAGCCAAGAAACTAGGAATCACAAGTAGTATTATTTTGAGTTTGCACTTTTAAATACAGCTCAAATATTATTGATTCCAAGCAAATCGAATCTCCTCTCACTTCTTTTGGCACAATTTGACAACCTTGAGAATTTACTTTGGATTGTCATATTTAGAGACAACAGTAACATGAATGATAATGAGCAGGTATTTAAAACAAAGATCCTTTTTTCATCTGTTTGTTGCATAAAGTTTATGCAGTATTGTTGAGACCTTCACTTCACATTGTGTTCAAAGCCTGAAACATGAAACGGACATACTGTATTTTATTTTAGAGTTTCTTGAAAATGATGATACACTGATCAATTGATAAATTACTGTGTAATATCCGTAGAGCAAAGAGAGAGAAATAAGTGTGGTTGTGAACAGCTTGCAGAGCTAGCATGAATGTAGATAATTTAGTCCTGTTGGATAATGAAACTGCGAAAAATTTCAGGCATCTTGACTCAATGTACATCCGATATACCCTGTCTTAGTCTGTACCTTTAAGATGTACGAATAAATCATCTGTCATTGTGACAACAAAATTATTAGAAAACACGTGAATCAATAGTAGATGAAAAGCTCAGGCTTCACAGCTGTTCAAAAGTCTTCCGCACATCGCTCCGACGCTGACTGCAGGTGGTGAGCTTCGATGCCTCGACCACTGTGGACGAGTTCCAGTGTCGTCTGAACCAGGACACTGGCATGAGGAAACCAGGGATGTCAGGTTTCAGCTTCTACACGGATGATCCGACCGGGAGAGAGCTGGAACACTGCCTACATCAGGGAAGCATCAAGGTGCATCTGCCATTCACATAAACACTACTTGATATCATCCCAACACAGACTTGGTCAGTGAACCCTTTTTCCACCCATCCCTCCGGCAGATTTGTGACATCATCTCCAAATGGGAGCAAGCATCTAAGGAGCAACATACTGGCAAGTCAGAAAACACTAGGACAGTCCGTCTCACGTACAAAAACAGGTAGATATCACGTGACGAAGTCGTCCTCTTTGGATGTTGACAAAAACCCCAAAACAAAAGTCCCAGCTGTGTGACGCTAACTTCAGCTCAAAAGCCCATTTCTTGTCATTATCTCCTTTCTACCGCTTTCCCCTGTTCTACCGCCCTGCTCTGCCTGCCCCTCCCCAGGCTATACTTTTCAATTCAGGTGAGGGGGGAGTCAGAGCGGGAGCGGCTCCTGCTTGCCTACCAGACCAATGAAGCCATTGCGGCGGGGCATTTCCCCGTCAACAAGGAACTGGCTTTAGAGATGGCCGCCCTGCTGGCCCAGGTCTGAACTTGTTTTCTTTTTCTACCAGTCATGATGCTGTATGGCTGGTATTGCTTGCACCCCGTGAGTCTGTATGTCACTGACATGTAGAATGTGGCCCTAGATATGATATGATGAAGGGGAAGGGCTACACTGATGGCGCAGTGGTTAGCACTTATACCTAATACGCAACAAGAAGGTCCCTGGTTCAATTCTGACAGCCAGCCTTTCTGTGTGGAGTTTGCATGTTCCCCTCCAGTTATCTGAAAGGTTCATTGGAGACCTTAAATTGCACAGACATGTGAATGGTTGTATATATCTACATATAGCCCTGTGATTGAATGGCTCAATTAAAGCAGGGATAGTGTGGTATACATAGTGAATGAATGAATGAGATTAAAATAGTTCCTGAAGAAGAGAACAGTTAAAACAATTTAGGATTGAAAACTATTAAGGAAGTGCATATTTGGATAGAAATTGGCAGAGAATGCTACCTATGTTGCAATTCAGAAAATGGCAATAAATCAGGTTAAAGTTAGCTTGCATTCAAAGGTAATAGGAATTAATTTTCATATGTTTTAATACAGATGTATGTTACAGTAAATGGCGAGATTAAGTCAGTGAAACCTTTGTCAGTGGGTGTTTGAGATCTAGTAGAAGGAAAGAGTTAGGAAGTAGAAATTAGCAGTGGCACATCAGATCAGATGAGTTCATGTAAATCCGGAAACTTCTTTTCAGGAAAAGTCTTTGATTAAGAACAACATTCCGACTGACGGCTGATATCTGACCTACAAGGACAGAGTAAGTAACATTACATAGCTTTCCTACCTTCTTTTTCTTTATTGATGTGTTCAGGTGGAGTTTGGGGATTCAGAACGTCTGTTTTTGGCTCCTGGTTCAGCTCAAACCAAGTCCAACCAAACCCTGAAGCAGGTCCTGGACAGATTCTACCCTAAACACTATCGGCGGGCCACATCTGACGACGTGCACAAGTAAAAGCACATGCTAAATCCTGGCTGTCACTGATCCTGCTAGTCTCATCCATCCGATTCAGACTCAGTAATTAGTGATAGGAGGATACTCTCTCACTCTTTATTCTGTAACATATAACAACAAAATCTGTCCGGTCATTGATGCTACTCCACGCCTATCAGTTCTCCATGAAATATAAAAATAAAAATCTTTTTACTTGCTCTTATTTGTTGTTACAGTTACAGCGAACTTTGTAGTTTAGCTGCACAACCAACTTTAAGGATGCTGAAGCCGATCTTCTTTTCCCTTCAGCTGTTCCCTTCAGGCATGGCCACACCGAATCCCCTGCATCTTCTTCTCTCCAACCAACTAACCCCATGTCATCTTTGACTCCACTCATAAATCTCCTCTTTGGTCTTCCTCGACGCCGAGTTCCAGCCTTGAGGTCAATAAGAAACCTAATCTGTCGCCATGTCCCCTTCCAGACAACTGCTCCAGCGCCTTTCGGCACGCTGGGCCTCGCTCAGGGGTCGAAGTTCGTCAGAGTGTGTCAGAATCTACCTGACTGTTGCCAAGAAGTGGCCTTTATTTGGTGCCAAACTGTTTGAGGCAGAGGTGAGTGTGTGTCCCGCTATCTCAAGTAAAATTGAATCTCACATACAGACCTTACACAGCTTTATTTGCTCTCAGATGAAAAAAACTCTCTTTTTCGGAACGCAGTCGCCTAAACACAACGCCAGGAAAAAGTACTATCTGAAGAAGTACCATAAGACTGAATGTCCTACTACTATCGTAGACCGGATCCCTTGCCGAATTCTCTTCAGAAGACAATGTACCATTCCGTGTGTGGTTGTTAAAAAACATATTTTTATAATTTTTTTGTCTTTAGTCCATTACGCCGTCTCCAGACCAGGGTGTACGTGTTTGGCTGGCAGTCCATGAAGATGGAATCAGTATCCTGCAGTACAAGTCTATCGTAAGTAAATCTGTTGGAACCGGTCATTGCTCACTGCCGTCACAGGATGCACCGAAAACAGAGGACCGCGCATCATGGGAAACACTGCGCATGTGTGTATATACGTGTTAGTATGTACATTTATGTGGTTGGGCAGTACGTATGGAATCTTTATTGCTGATTATTTCAATCTGTAGTGCTTTTTTTGCTACATAATAGCAGTCCGCATTTTTTTGTGTGGTTGGGCAGGAAGTGTGGAAACTTTATTACTGATTATTTCAATCTGTAGTGTAGTTCCATACAACAGCTAGCTAAAGTCATATGAAATAATGCAGCATTGAAAAAAATACTGACATTCATTTAATTATCTAATCAACATCGTCAAAATATATAAATATCATGTAAATAGTCATCACAAAAGTTGTATTCAGAAATTATCCAGGCGTAGAAAGTTGTACATGTTTGTCTTCGTTGGCAGTATTAGGTATTTACTTATATATTTACTAAATGTAGTCATATAGTCACTAATCGTGACTTATTTGGGTGTCTGGATCTAAAACTTGAGATGTGCTCTCCAGCAGTGACTGATCTGAGACATTTAGTCCAAAAGGTCAAATCAAGGACAAACTGAGGTAACTAAATCCACAAAAAGGCCTCATGTCAAAACGTCTTTATTATAACTCGTGTTACATTTTTACATTCAGTGTATACATAGTTGCAATTTACATGTAACGATGCCAAGTGTGCTGCTTTGCACGTCCAGTTGTTTCTAACCCAATGCTGACTTAATGTTAACGATTGTGTTCAGAAGCCATTGGTGTCCCACCCCTACAAGCACCTGATGACGTTTGGAGGCTGCAAACAGAACTTCATGCTGGTGATGGTCCAATGTGCTGGGACCAAAACAGCCAAAGACAAGCCATCTGAAAAACATCTGTTCGCTATGGATGCCTCCAAGGTTCGAGGAAATACACAAAGAAACAACTGATATTTGGCTGAAAATGTTCATGTTTGAATCCCAGACTCCATCTTTGTCTCTCTGACCCTGAGTGACTGCAAAGCCCCAAGCACAGTTAAACATTGCCTGGTGTTATTCATGAATTATGCCAATTGCCTTACATGCGGCTCTAAGCAGCTCAGTTGAATTACAAGAGAGAAAACCCTACATCGGTGAAATAAAGCCCATCGTTTGATCAAAGCAACTCAGAAGGCACTTGGGTTTTATCCAGACATACAGGAAATGGTGTTTTGTAAAATATACAATAAAGAGCCCTAACACTTGGACCCATCAGGACTCTGACCTCCCTGTTGTGTTTCATCCACAGATCAGAGAAATCACCCTCCTCATCTCCAGTTACATCAACAGTGGTCATCACCAGAAGGCGGCCGTCCATCACCTCTCGGCTCCGGCCCTCATGGTGGCTCAGCCCATCAGTCTGAAGAGCAAAGAGTTGAGGAGCAAATCTCCACCAGCACTGGGACGTCCCAGCAAAGCCCCCACGCTGCTGTGAATGACAGCAGTGGCAACCCCTCAATTCAGTTAACTGACTTTTTAAATTCAAACATGAAATGATTTTACTCTTCCGTCATGACTTCCAACATCCATTTCACTTGTTTGGATAGATTTCAGGTCACACTGGAAATGGCACCTCAGCCTGCACCATACTGGATTTCTGGGAGATGGTGTCCTCGTGAGCGATTAATTTCAGTGTGCGCAGCCCTGTGTCAGATTTATGAGCCTCAGAGCAGCAACCAACCTTTATAGGTGCAAAGGTCTTTTTGAAAACAACTCAGCGTCTTTACCTGAAGATCAGGTTGTCTTCACTTCTCCATGGTATGTCACCTTTATGACACCAAAGAGAAAAATCCACACAAGATCACAGATTGTCTCAACAGTCTGCATCATTTCTACAAATGCTGTTTGTAAATACCACATTTCCTATACAAAGGCACTAATGCTACTTTTTTTCAGACATAATTTAATGGTTTTTTTCATTCATTTTTTTTCATTTGGGGCTCACTCCCTTTTAATATCTCCTGCCATATCAAAGTGTGGTATATTAACCGGCAGCCAGATATACTTATACCAGATATACAAAATTAAAATGTCACAAATGCAACCGTATTGCAATACAAGCAACTGATGAGCTGGTGGTGTTAAGAGGAGTTTGCCAGAGGATATACGTTTCAGAACAGTATGAGGTTTAGTTACTGAATAGCCAGAGCTGAGGAGGGAAGATCAATCACTTACAAATACTGTGAAGCCTGTCATGACTCAGTAAAAGTCACTCGGTGGGAGATGTAGTGGTGAAATGTAGATTCTGAAAGAGCTTAGGCGAAGATCATGAGAGGAATTTGAAACAGGAAGGAGAAGTTGGTGAAACAATAACATTTGAAGGCGAACAAGAGAAGAAGAATGTTTACGCAGGATTTAATAACGAAGTATTTACCACAGCCTATGTCACAGAGGAACAATCTAAAAGACAATTCTTTTAATGCATCAAGCTGTAGCAAAAAGGCTACATGCCAATTACCACCTGACAGATTTAGGTACAAAACTATCGGTCGACACTAAAACACCACCAAAATTATCAGACGCTTTGTTTTTTTTTGCCATTTCCTGGTTTGGATCAGTGACGTGCTGATACTTTGGATAGATGAAGGGAACTGACACACCTCATTCCAGCTCCGGGGTGGGGGGAGGGAGTTGATATGCGATACCTGCCTGCCTGCCTGTCTCAACAAGCAAGAGACCTGCCTTTGTCACTGTGTTGCCATGGTGTCGAAGAGAGGGAGGGCACCGGGGAAGTGGGAGACGGGTAAGAAGTGGGTTATGCAAAAGGGAACTGCATAGACAAATGATTGAACCTGCTGACACACACTGACAGCAAGCACATGTATCAGAAGTAGAAAGAAGCAATTGGTAATAAAGAGTTGGTAAACTGATGTGTTCTGAGAATAAAGTGAAGGTTCCAACTTCTTGAATATCAGAGTGTTTCTCATTCTTAATCTGCAGATTCCTAACTGTGAGAAGATGGTTAAATGGGGACTGTCGATAACACTGACATGTGGCTACAAGTGTTCTTCCCAACACCCTGTTTAGGGAAACACAACACTGTGTGCATGTGTGTGTGTCTTTACAAACTGCGCAGTGAATTTATGACTAGATCAGAACTGGACCAACAGGTTGGACACAGTGTCAGTTTCAGAGAGACCGTCTTCACCAGCAAGGAAGACTCAGCCTTTCTGGTGTCACCCACAGTTTTATTTGTCCCTCAACTACCATAAGTATCCTGTCAATCAGACAGGAAGGAAGTCCTCTTTGGCTTTAGACAATATCATTTAGTACAGAGCAAAAGTGGAAAAGTAGAAAAATAAACTGATGGACAAAGGGTGTCAAGCAAAATCGCATAAGATTGGGGGTTTTACTCTTCTCTAGCTTTAAGAATGACATTCAGAACATTTCACATGTAGCTTGTTTCGTGAACTAAAACAGCTTTGCTGCAAATTTAGGGACTCTGGACAATGGGGTTGAATAACTCAATTACACAAATTTGCTCAGCCATCTGGAAGCATAAGCTGGAGGATACTCTTAACTCAAATGTTCAAATATGGTATTTCTGTCTGCAATCACTGACGAGAAATGTGAGAAATGTTTGTTTTTTTCCTCCTCAGGTGTCAGGGGTGATGCACACACACCTTCATTCCCACCTCCAGTCAACCTTTGCTGGTAGTTGGAAATATTTATCCTGTTGGGAACAAACTCTTTGATTTATAGACATCATCCTCATTTTACATGTCATGTGTTTCAACTTGCTTTTTAACCCTGAAAAACGAACAAAAATCAGTATTTTTTTTTTTTAAAACATTTTTATTAAAAACAATCCAACAAAACACATTAGTAAGAAACTGTACAAGCTGGCAGAGGGGATACCATTCAACAACTTCTAACACTAAAATTCAGCATTTCTGATGTAGTTTTGTGATAAAAAAAGCAGTTCTTTATGGCAGACAGATTAGAGGTTGCTGAAGACAAAGCAATCCATAAATAAAAAGGCTATTATGAATAGTGCCAATAACAAAAAGCAAGTTAATTGTTCATTTACATTTTGATTCCTCAAGTATGATGGCACAGTCTGAGAGAAAATGTTCATCCAGGTGCTGCTCATTGGCTCCTGCTGCGAGGGAGAGATTACATGGCCTCCATCTCCCTTTGCTAGAAACAATGACAAACAGATGAGGGAACACTTCAGAATCCATGAAAACTTTCCACAGCAGGAAGCTCATCTTACCTGAGCTTTGTTGTATTGCTGCTGCTGCCTCCTTTTGCTAAAGAACTGCACACAAAAAAAAACAAAAAAAAAAACTTAAATTGCTTTCAAAAGTTTAAGAATACCAGATTTCTTTTTTACCTAAAAGATACCAATGAGTACTGTGCACTTACAAGGATCAGCAGGCCAGCAACCACTGCTATCACCACCACCACGATGACAGCGATGATGCCGCCAGACAGATGCTGCATGGTGAATGTCGGGGCCTCCTCGTCGACGTAGTACACCAGAATTTTCTCTATCTGCAGTTTCTGGCCGCCCACTGTGGGCTCAAAGTTTTCCTGGCTCTTGAAGAGGGGCCGCACCTTCACCTGCAGGACCACAGCAAGATGTACTCAGTGAAACTAATTACAATAAAACTGAAAATGAAGGTTTAAAAATAAAAAACAAAAAAATTGTAACCTACATCTTTCTCCATATAGTAGGCCATGTTGGTCAGGTCAGTCTTGCGATCTCCCATTGGCTTCTTCACATCGACCACAATCAAGCGGGCATCAGCGTCATACTGCAAAAGGGAGAGAACGCTTTGTGAATGTTTTTGGGACACCTTTTGAAATCAGAACAACCATTAACTCATCCTTCACTAACCTGGACATCCTTCACCAGATCCTTCTGGAAGTTGTCATAGCGAGTATTGATAGCATTCACAATGGCACTGTAACATAGAAATGAAGGTTATGATAGCGCAACATGTGTTAACTTGTGACAAAAAACATTTCAAAATGGACTTACTCCTTCAGGAGTGTGTCATCTATTGTTTTCTCCACTGCTTTGTGAGTCAGCTGCAGGCGGACCATGCTAGGCAGAGGAGGGAAAAAGAGTTAAATGAGATTGCAATCACCTGCAGCCCAAAACTGAAGGAGGCTAAAAGAACTTACTGCGTCTCCACCAGCTTGTCACACTTGAGGGTCTTGTCTCCCTTATCAGTTCGGCGAACGCCAGCACTATTGACGCACCAGCATACATCAGTGTTGTTGCACTGCCGGGCCCGAAATTTGCCGTCGCTCTCACAGTCAGGGTCATAGATGCCATCATTGTCCACAAAGGCTGTCTCCTCTGGCTTGCCACCGATACCGCGAGTGTCCAAGCCCTTTTTCGCTCTGTACATCTCAGCCTTCATCAGGAAGCACTTGGGGACCACTGATTAAGAAACACAAAGCGGCAAGTGAGGAAGCACTGTGGGGGCGCAACGTTATAGTGTTTAATGTAGAGGTTTTACTTACATGTGTTGCAATTCAGTACTTGTTTGTTACTGTCACCAAGTAAGATGGAACACGTACATGGAGTTCCATCACAGGTGGCCCATTTCATGGAGTTACATGAACCTGCACATTCACAGAAAAAAACCTTAAAACACAAATGTCACGCCTCAACACAAAAAGCAATCCATAAGCATGATTTGAAGCCCCCCCCCCCGACACACTTTCATACTTTCATTCAGACAATTTAAAAATAAAGTGTTTGAAAAGAAGCATACAAACGTAGGTTAACTATTTTATTACAAATATTCTGATTCATGGCCTTTCAAAAACCGGAGCGACAGAACAGGTACACCTGCATGATGAGCACCTGGGCGTTGGTTTCTACAAACAGAGAGTCCCGGGGGAGCGGTGCTAAACTTCCCAACCCCCACTCACAACTAGCATTTGATAAAAGTGCGGCTTTAGGTGACCGTTTCCACACACACACACACACACACACACACACACACACACACACACACGCACATTCGTGAAATGCGGCGACCGTCACCTAAAACACTATTTTTTGAAATCTAAATTCGTCGAAATAAAGTTCAATCCGGAAATTACAGGTGTCACAACAGGGCCTTCCGGAATGTGGGCCATATTCAAATAAAAAAAGACAAAATACTTACAGCTTTCCGCAGACGCTCCAGCCGCAAAGACGGCCAGCACGAGAGCTATCCACATCTTCATCGTCAAAGTGTTAAAAGTTGTACAGCGGGTAAATAAAAAAACAAACTTCCTCGGTCTCCTTTTTGCGTCCGTCGTCCTCAGAGATCAAAGATGGAGTAGCGTCGCGACGCTCAGAGCTTCCTTGTCTTTCAGCAGGTGTGTCCCGGTCAGACCTGTTTGGAGAGAAACCCGACGGACACGCGCACGCGCACACCGGAAGACACGGAGAATTGAAGGGCGCGGTGGCAACACAAGTCCCGACCCGCCGCGAGGACTTCAAATTTAAGAAGGCAGGTGTTGTGATCACTGATGTAAATGAGTCTAGAACTACACATACTTACATATATATATAAAAAAAAGCCCTGTCCGGTGACGTCATGCTAATTTGCATACGCGGGAGGCTGGACGGTTTCAGGCGCACCTCGTTTCCGCTTTGACCATATATGGTTTGTCTCGCTCCGAGGCTACCTGTTGACATACCGAAAGCGAATCCCTCGACAAATAGATTTTTGCTGTCAACAACCTTTTCCAATCTGAACTAAAATAAGAAATATATCATTCACTGACTCATTCGTTTGATATAAATATATAAACAATCCATTTTAGTGAGTTTTTTTTTTCCCAGTTACCAAGAGTACCTCGGGGCAAATTACAAGGCCTATAGACAAAATGCCAGCTCTGTATGTAGAAAGTATATCATCACTGACAATACATAGCAGAGTAACATAATATTCTAAATAAAATATTCAATACTATATATTAATATCATATATTACTTATTGTGCTCTCTTACAGTGCTAAATTCAAACAATTTTTTGAAATAAACAGTTGTTCGATAAGGACAACTTGTGTAGTCTTGTACCTGCAGCAGTTGTGTCCTTTTGAGTAATAAACCACACATTGACTGAGCCAATACTGCATCTTAATGTGCATCTTATTTGTTGTGAAAGAAATACCTGCGACGCAACGAGATCATCAAGTGTCATGCTTATATAGCGACAGAAACTTGAGGTTGGGAAAACATTTTCTGGTTGTGTGAGTCACATGCGTATGAATGGCACAAATGAGTCACAGCCTTCAGTTGCAGAACTCATTCTCAACAAGATTTTTTTTACCTTCTATTTATGAGGGGGGAGTCATTTTGTTTTAACACCAAATGCAGCCTCAGGGCGGCACAGGCCAGCGTCTCCCTGAGCCGTTTCCAAGCCCGGATAAATGCAGAGGGTTGCATCCGGAAGGGCAGCCGGCGTAAAACATTTGCCAAAACCAAATATGCGAATCGAACCTAAGAATTTCATACTGGATTGGTTGAGGCCCAGGTTAATAACGACCACCATTGGTGCAGATAACCTACTGGATACCAGTGGAAATTTGGCTACTGTGGGTCGAAAAAGGAAAGGAGGAAGGTGTGTGGGGAAGCAGAGAGAGAAAAGGATAGGCAAGAGTCTGGGAATGAGAGTAGGAACTTTGAATATTGGGACGATGACAGGAAAAGGTAGAGAGTTGGTTGACATGATGCAGAGAAGGAAGGTGGATATACTGTGTGTCCAGGAGACCAGATGGAAAGGTCGTAAGGCTCGAGGCTTAGGAGCAGGTTTTAAGTTGTACTATCATGGTACTGACAGGAGGAGAAATGGAATAGGAATTATCTTGAAAGAGGAGTTTTTTAGGAATGATCTGGCAGTGAAAAGAATGTCAGATAGACAAATGAGCCTGAAACTAGAAATTGAAGGTGTGATGCTCAATGTTGTTAGTGGCTATGGCCCACAGGTAGGATGTGAGTTAGAGGAGAAGGAGAGGCTCTGGAATGAGTTAGATGAATTGATGCAGAATATCCCCAGAGAGGAGAGTGGTAATTGGGGCAGACTTCAATGGACATGTTGGTGCAGGCAGTGGAGGTGATGAAGAAGTGATGGGCAGGTTTGGTATCCAGGATAGGAATATAGAGGGACGGATGGTGGTAGACTTTGCAAAAAGGATGGAAATGGCTGTAGGAAATTCTTTTTTCCAGAATATGCAGGAACATAGGGTTACCTATAAGAGCGGAGGTAGGAGCATGCAGGTAGACTACATCTTGTATAGACGAGGTAATCTGAAAGAGATCAGTGACTATAAAGTAGTGGTAGGTGGGAGTGTAGCCAGACTGCAAAGAATTGTGGTTTGTAGGATGACTCTTGTGACAAGGAAGATCAACAGGACAAAGGCAGAGCAGAGGACAAAGTGGTGGAAGCTGAAAAGAGAGGAGTGTTGTATGGTTATCAGTGAGGAGATGAAAAAGGCTCTTGGTGGTCAGGGAGAGCTTCCAGATGACTGGACAACTACAGCTAAAGTGATCAGGGAGACAGGTAGGAGAGTACTTGGTGTGTCATCTGGAAGGAAAGTAGATAAGGAGACCTGGTGGTGGAATGAGAAAGTGCAAGAATGTATCCAGAGAAAGCGGTTAGCAAAGAAGAAGTCGGACACCGAGGGGACTGAAGAGAACAGACAGGAGTACAGAGAGATGCAGCATGAGGTAAAGATAGAGGTAGCAAATGCAAAACAAGGGGCGTACGATGACTTGTAGACCACAAAGTAGCAGGGATTAGTAAAAGTGAAGTTAGGAGGGCATTGAAGAGGATGAAGAATGGAAAGGCAGTTGTTCCAGATGATATACCTGTGGAGGTATGGAAGTGTCAAGTGGAGTTTCTGGCTAGATTATTCAACAGGATCTTAGAGAGACAGAAGATGCCAGAGGAGTGGAGAAGAAGTGTGATGGTGCCCATTTTTAAGAGTAAGGGAGATGTGCAGAATTGCAGTAACTATAAAGGAATAAAATTGATGAGCCATACAATGAAGTTATGGGAAAGAGGAGTGGAAACTAGACTGAGAGCAGAAGTCAGTATTTGTGAGCAGCAGTCTGGCTTCATGCCTAGAAAGAGTACTACAGATGCAGTATTTGCTTTGAGAATGCTAATAGAGAAGTACAGAGAAGGTCAAAGGGAACTGCATTGCGCTTTTGTAGACCTAGAAAAAGCATACGACAGTGTGCCGAGAGAAGAACTCTGGTTTTGCATGAGGAAGTCTGGAGTAACAGAGAAGTGTGTTAGACTGGTCCAGGACATGTATGCTGGTTGTGAGACAGTGGTGAAGTGTGCTGTAGGTGAAACAGAGAAGTTCAAGGTGGAGATGGTACTTCCTCAGGAATCAGCTCTGAGCCCCTTCTTGTTCGCAGTGGTGATGGACAGGCTGACTATAGGGAGAGCAGGGAACAGGTTGAGGAAAATTGTGAGAGGTGGAGGTTTGCTCTAGAAAGGAGAGGAATGAAGGTTAGTCGCAGCAAGACAGAATATATGTGTGTGAATGAGAGGAACCCGGGTGGAACGGTGAGGCTACAAGGAGTGGAGATCAAGAAGTTGGAGGATTTCAGGTACTTAGGGTCAACAGTCCAGAGCAATGGAGAGTGTGGAAAAGAGATGAAGAAACAGGTTCAAGCAGGTTGGAATGGGTGGAGAAAAGTTTCAGGGGTTCTATGTGATAGAAGAATATCAGCCAGAGTGAAAGGAAAGGTGTACAAAACAGTGGAGGTAGCAGAGATGAAGGTCTTGAGGTTCTCTTTGGGAGTGACAAGGATGGATAGGATCGGGAATGAGTCCATCAGGGGGACAGCACATGTTAGATGTTTTGGAGAGAAGGTCAGAGAAGCCAGAATGAGATGGTTCGATCATGTACAGAGGAAGGATAGGGACTATCTTGGTAGACGGATGCTGGAATGGGAGATGCCAGGCAGGAGGTTTAGAGGAAGACTGAAGAGAAGATTTATGGACGTAGTGAGAGAGGATATGAAGATCGTTGGCATGAGAGAGGAGGATACAGAGAATAGGGTTAGATGGAGAAGGTTGATTCGCTGTGGCGACCCCTGAATGGAAAAGCTGAAAGGAAAAGAAGACATTTTGCTTTAACACTACTTCAGCGTTGAGTATAAGAATGCTGTAAGCTGAAGTCTTTCCCTGCAGATTTTACAAAAACAAAATAATGGTAGGCTACCGTACAGACATCTTTATTTATCTTGGGTTTTAGCGGATTTATTTTCTTTTAATAAGACCCCTTTGGTGTATTGTCAGTGTAGCTTTACGCTTTGTTGCCTGTGATGAGAAAAGTGTCAGCATCGCTTTACTCTCGATGTGAAACTGTATACACATGTATGTGTATGAACAGTTTTCAATCGAACAACTAATTGAACACACCTTTTAATCAAAAACATGCCTGGCAGACTCCAGCAACTTCAATTTGTCTTCCTTCACACTTTTAATTTAGCTGTATTAAAGGTCTAATTCGGTCTGTAGAGCTTTTAGGGTTTATTTGATAATCAGGTTTTGCATGTGTTTAACTCGTTATTTTGATTTGAGTTTGTAAAGTGTTTAATTGATGTAATGCGAAGTGTTTCTCGTGCTAGGATTTTTTAAATCTGGGGGTCAATTGTGAATTTCAAAGTGTTGTATTTTTGTGTGTCTTGAATAAATATGATAAAATGTTCCTTTTTTGTATCTGTGAATATAACCTTTCATGCTTCTGGTTAAAAAAAAAAGATAATGAGCAAATTATTGACGTGCACAAAGTTTAACCGCACACAATTTAGGTTTTAGAGTACCATCTAGTGGTGACAGTTAAACTCACAGGAGCGTTTGGAACGTTTGAAATTTTATTTAAAATCCAAAATGAAACCACAGAGTGTCATCGAAAGTCTTCTTTCTGTTTACGAAAAAATGACAGATGACATCATTAACTGAAGAATTATTTTTCATTAAATGTGCGCCCCGTCCTTTTCCATTTCCTATAACTATGTAATAAAAGCTGAGAATTCAAAACAATCAAAACAATTGATGCACATTATGTAAAGGGCAAGTGTTCAGATTAGTGATGCAGTTTCGCATTTTCTTTTTCCAACCCTCCCTCATTTTTATTAAAGGATATTCTAGATGGTATTATTTGAATAAACACCGAGTATTTATTGTATTAATTTCACAGTAAAAGAAAAGAAAGGGGACTCCTTTGTACATGATGTTGATACAAGAGATATTGGACTCTAAATACGGTACATTCAAAAAGTGAATATATGCTGAATTCCACTCAATGTTCTTCTTCTCTTAAACGGTGATTTTGGATACCTTTCTTCCTCGACTAAGGTGATTAGTCCCTCAGGGAACTGCTGTGTTTATTGTGTGAAAGCTGACACATAACCAGGGCAATATGGGTGTTCCCCTTCCAAGAGGTTTAAGATGTCAGGGCAGTGCATGGCGGGTTGAGGTGGGCCATTGTCCATGGTCCCTGGGGTGGGGGAACCAAGACAGAGTGGCGGAAAGAAGGAAGAAGCTACTATAAGACAGAGATTCAGCAAATAGAAGAGGAAAGAGCAGAGAGAGAACAAGTGGAGGGGAGACCACACTTTCTCCCCCTAGAATTACTCAAAGACCACCAGGAGAAAGGAAGATATGGGGTGAGAGAAAATCTTCTGTTATTAAAAATGTAATTGGATCTGATTTACGTATATAGTTTTATGAGTGCCACTATATCATCTTTGGACTTCATCTCTAATAGTTCCATTTTGAAGATACCATTGATTTGCTTCGCTAACCAATATTTACTGAAGTGTACTTTTTTTTTTAATAATCCAAATGTCTGAGCAAAATGGTAACAGAATACATTAGAGAAACAAATATAATATAAAAAAAAATATAATAACATAATATAAGTACACACACATACTGCAGCTGAAAATAAGAATACTTTCATGGGAAGCAGCCATATCACATGATTTGGGTCATACAAGAGAGGAGTGGGGAAAGGCATGAAAAACAAAATAAAAAGATAAATGAATGGATTTATATCTTCATTCAATGGACCCTATTTTTAAACATTGTAAATCAATAGTGAGGTGCTTACCACGGCTATGCTATATCCTGCAAACTAATGCCATGAATTGAAAGTTATTGAATAATTCAACATTTTGAAAGTAATTCATTGGTTTCTTGTATTTGTTGAAAAGTGAATAACTCAATTATATGAGGTCTGCAGGCCGTTACTTTAGCTTAGTTATGGGACCAGATGCATGAGCAATCAAAAAAGTGAAAATTCAAAAACCAAATCGTGTGGAACTATTTCCTTAAAAGGAAAACCAATGTGTGAGAAGAACAGAAAAATGAAGCATTGGATAAATAACCAACTGTACTTTCACAGGAAAATATTTATCTGAACATCGTGTGCTTTCTATGGGCTAATTGTGAGATGAGGGGTATTTTTGCAGTCTCTGTTCTCCGTCCTTCAGGCGAGGCTCCATGTCTTCAACAGACTGTCGTGCTTTTATGTAACAGGAGTCGGCCACTGTTCTCTCACTATCCGCCCGGAGCCCCTCTCTCTCAAGACACGTACAATGGCCCTCCGTGGCCAGGGGGAGAGTTGACATGTAGACTGTAATCAAATCGGAACCAACACAGAGTGCTGTCATTTTTCTAATAAGCGAATAGCCGAGCAGTTGGCTGCAGAATAACCGAGGTGACTGACAGAACTTTTCAACCCTCGTTGTTCCTGCTTAGACGTCCATCGTGTTTTTTCCATTGCCACTTTTCACTGCGGATTGTTTGACTTGTCAAAGCAGTGGAGGCACAGTTGGAATTTGTTACATTAATGACGACTGCGTTCAATTTAGTTGAGCCGGACAGTGCACCTGACACCTGTGCTTTTCTTGATTTTAAACAAAAAAATAAATCTGCTGTGTGAAGGCTTTATAGAGCTATTCCTATTTGAAACAAAATATATGTGAGAAATGGGGTAATATGGCTACACACTACAAAGGTTCCTAGTTTTTTTTAGCAGTGGCAGAGATGGGCCATGGGCCATGGTGTTTACATTTTCTTTCCACATTCTCCAGTTTCGCCCGACAGTCCAGAAACAGTCGGGAGGTTAAATGAAAAGTGAATAGTTGTATGTCTCCATATATGGACGTGTGATTGACTTGGGATGGGTTCAGGTCTCGCCATTCGCTATCCCATGACCCTGTGCGCAGGGAAATATGTTTAGATAACTTAGCGGAATGAATGGGTGCTAAATAGTCTGGATTAGTAAATATCAATAAATATAATCTAAATTATTCGAGTTTATCCATCAGTGTGTAATAGTGTGTGATATTATACTCACAGAATGGCATTGCATGACCTCTTTGCGTAGTGTGTCAGGTTTAGACTCCACCAACAACAAAATGACACTTGTCCTTTGTCCTCGTCGTGGAAACAAAAAGCTCTGGACGAAGGGTAACAAATACCCTACAAATGAGGTCAAATCATGACTTTACATCCCATTTCAGGAGCAGACATTCATGACATACTGAATACCGGCTTCATGTGATACACCACTACATGATCCTTGATGCCGTTTAAAATGTCACGCTCTTAAAAAAAACTAAGTACATAAATACATGTATATATGAAAAAAAAAAACATCCACATTCTTTTTTTTTGACAGATTCGCACCTTTGTGGCTGATATTTGTCTTTACAATGCTGGAGTGCTGCTGGGCAGGTGAGCAATTGCATCAAGAGCAGTTTTAAAAAAAATTTTTATTCAAAATATCTGATTATCTGTTTCTAAGTCTCTTTTTTATCCCCTTGTTACCAGTCACTGACCTGCAGGACTGCGAAGCAGCAGGCAGCAAGTGCCACGCCCAGGCCGAGTGTCTGCAGGTCAAGAGTAATTTCACCTGTGTGTGTCGAATGGGATACCAGGGGGACGGTGTCCTGTGCAGAGATATCGACGAGTGTCTCAGCGGCCTGCACAGCTGCCACCCAAGGGCTCACTGCAACAACACCCTGGGCAGCTACAGCTGCATCTGTCGCAACGGATACGTCGGCGATGGCACCGAATGCCAGGATATAGATGAGTGCCGAAAAGAAAACGGGGGTTGCCATGCTAACGCTGGCTGTACTAACTCTGAGGGAGGCCGACAGTGCCAGTGCAAAGTTGGATTCAAAGGAAACGGCTTCCAGTGCGATGATATCAATGAATGCAGCAACCAAAGGATTTGCCACTGGAATGCAACCTGCATCAACAACCCTGGATCTTATGTGTGCACCTGTAACGCCGGCTATAAGGGCAACGGGAACTACCTGTGTCTAGATATAGATGAATGTTCAGAGACTCCGCGTGTGTGCTCGTCTTCCCTAGGCTACAAAGGCTGCAAAAATCTGCCAGGCACCTACCGCTGCTCCTGCAGCAGTGGCTTTGAGAGTAACGGGCAGAGCTGTGTGGACATTGACGAATGTGCAAGCGGCATCTGCAGTCTGTATGCAGAATGTGTTAACACCATCGGGTTGTACAGCTGCACCTGCAACAGTGGCTTTGTAGGAAATGGACTGACTTGCGCGGATGTAAATGAATGCAACGAAGGCAACGACTGTGACCCGAACGCTATTTGTATCAACAGGATGGGGAGTTATGAGTGCTCCTGTCTCGGGGGGTTTATCGGCGATGGTAGAGGGTGCGAGGACATTAATGAGTGTGCCACACCCAACATCTGTCCATCTACCACCACCTGCGTCAACACCGGAGGGTCATATTACTGTGATTGCGGCAGCGGCTTCATCTTTAATAACTCCCAGTGCCATGATATGGACGAGTGCGCGGCAGGCCGCTGCAGCCTCCACGCCACCTGTACCAATACCCCCGGCTCCTTTGCGTGCCAATGTGCAGAAGGTTACGGGGGTGACGGCTTCACCTGCACGGATGTGGACGAATGTTCACTGGCCAAGCGGTGTCACGCCAATGCTCTATGCATCAACCTGCCAGGCGCTTACAACTGCTCCTGTTGGATGGGTTACTTCGGAGATGGCGTGATCCACTGCAGTGATGTGGACGAGTGTCTGGAAGATAATGGAGGCTGCAGAAACAAGGCCACATGTATCAACAACCAGGGTTCTTTCAGTTGCCTGTGCCAGCCGGGCTTTGTCTTGGTTAACAAGACCATTTGCCAGGATATAAACGAATGTGAGACACTGGGCAGTCCTTGCAGAATGAATGAAGAATGCAAAAATATCGATGGGTCATATGAATGTCCCTGCCAGGTGGGTTATTACCGCCCTGCTGCAAACATGGACTGCGTGGATATTGACGAATGTAAACAAAACCTCTGCCATGTGAACGCAACGTGTCTCAACACAGTCGGGTCTCACATTTGCACCTGTAAGCGAGGATTCAAAGTGAACGGTACCTTGTGTGAGGATATAGATGAGTGTTCTGTGGAGGGAACCTGCCATTCACGTGCACTCTGCACCAACTTCATTGGGGACTTCTTCTGCTCCTGCCAGCAGGGGTTCATCGGGGATGGCTTCACCTGTGAGGATGTGAACGAGTGTGTCCTCTCTGATTCTATTTGCCCAAGTTTCTCCACATGCATCAACTCCGCAGGTGCCCATGTCTGTTCCTGTTTGAATGGTACGGTGGCTCTTAATGGCACATGTGTGCCTCCCAGTCTGACATGCGACCCACCTTGCCATGCTCATGGACTGTGCCACCCCTTTTCTGCTGGATATCAGTGTGTATGTGACCTGGGCTACATGGGCGATGGGAGGATTTGCTCTGATATTGATGAGTGCCAAAGAGAAAACATTTGCCCGGAAAACAAGACCGAGTGTGTGAACATCCCAGGATCGTTTACCTGTGTTTGCAAAAAAGGCTACACTCTCAACGGAATACAGTGCATCGGTAAAACACAGTCCTTTCTGGGTTTTATTTCCTAGATAAATTATGTTATAAGAATGACATTCTCTTTGTATTTTATTGACTACCTGATGCATTGTAGTGATTATATACAAACTGATGAACCATATTCTATCCTTTAAATAACCAAATTTTGTAAATCTTGCATTAATCTTAAGCCCTTTTCACAGCCATTAATTTTGATATGTCATGTTAGGAAGGGATAGGAGAGGAATTTAATCACTGTGGTTAACAACAGCAGTGTTTTTCTTGTTAAAACATGCCAAAATGACTGGCGTGAAAAGGACCTATTTACATGGATTGTTTCCCCTTTGCAAATAAATTGCCCAAAAAAAGAAATTGTAACCAGAGGTATACATGGAAATCAGAGAGGGCTAATGAAAGTCATATTTGTCGCTATCAAGCCCACTCAAGGAAAGAGAGCCCCTCACCAGGTATTTCTTCTTGTCATTGCATATTGGGCACCCTAAAACAAAGCTCATACCAATATTTGAAAATGATTTTTTTTGTAGTTTTTTTGCAGATGTTGTGAACCTGTATAACCGTGTTACTCTTGTGTGCAGAATTTACCTAATGCACTGAAAACTACTCATTATGCAGATGCCCAGTTCGTGAATGATATAATCATTACTTTATTGACAGATGAGCAGCGCTTTTGAATGTTCACATAGCAGGGCTAATTTCAAGATGTGATGCCGAACAAATGGTCAATAACTAGCAGCAGTGGATATTCAATCATCGTACGTTAAACTGTAGTTGAAAGCAAGTGTTAGAAACAATGTGGAGAGTCAGTGTCCTAACGTAAAATCTGAATCATTACTGAACAGCAACAACCTCAGATTATATTAAATTTGACATTTTGTGTGTTAACGTCATTATTTAGAAGATGATGGATTTCGTTTTATTGAAAAACAAATCTTTCAAAATTCAGCTTTAATCGAGTGTAACAATGTTGTTTTCCAGCTCGGTGCCTGCTGGGCATGTACATACAAACTGAACACATATCTCACATATGAATTGATATATGTATTGATCTTGTACTTACATATTTGCCAAGAATATGCAGATAATGATACATCTGAATACACTATCATCTGAAAAATTTGGTCTCGGCAGGGTTCCAGGTTTTGTTTAGATTACTATTGAATATCTAATCCAACGATAATGGGTATTTGCAGCTGTTTTCCCCTCTGTCCTCGCACTCTGTAGATGTGAATGAATGTGAGACAGGACTGGACGAGTGCAGTGAGTTTTCCCAGTGTGTCAACACGGTCGGAAGCCACTCCTGCTTCTGTCTCCGCGGCTTCACTGGAGATGGAAAGAACTGCTCTGGTGAGTATCGGTGTCTCACCGTGCACACTGCTATTAATTCGTCAGTTCGCGCTTGTGTGTTGACTTTCTTGTGAGTTTTCTTTAGCGCCGTCTGGGGCTTTTTCCCTGACCCTGTCCCATTTTGGATAAATTATAGACCTGGATGAGTGCCAAGTCCAAAATGGAGGCTGCCACGAAGTCGCCAGCTGCACTAACACACCTGGATCTTTCGACTGTTCCTGTCCACCCGGCATGGAGGGCGATGGCTTTGAGTGTCGAGATGTAAACGAGTGTGAGCAGAATTCAACGCTGCACAACTGCAGTGCCCAAGCCTTGTGTCGCAATACAAATGGATCCTATCTATGCCAGTGCAGGGATGGATACCAAGGCAACGGCTTCATTTGTGAAGATATAAATGAGTGTCGGGTGGACACAGCGTGTGGCATGAACATGACGTGCACGAACTATCCCGGATCCTACACCTGCTCATGTGTCTTTGACCTGGTGTATGATTGGGGTACATGTGTGATTGAGGACACCTGCAAGAACGCTACTGATGCCTGCCACCCATTTGCAGAATGCCAAAAATATCAGGGTTCCTTCTACTGCCAGTGCACAGATGGTTATCAGGGAAGTGGCACTGAATGCTGGGATGTGAACGAATGTAAGCAATCGCAAGGGCAAATATGCCCCACCTTTTCCCACTGTGTCAACACCAATGGCTCCTATATGTGTGACTGCTGGGAAGGGTATTTTGGCAACGGGACACACTGTCAGGACGTGGACGAATGTGACATGGGGAATTTTACCTGCCCTGTTAACAGCTCCTGTACAAATATAGAGGGAAGCTATAAGTGTGTCTGCGACATGGGCTTCTCGGGAAATGACTCCTTGTGTTCGGACGTCGATGAGTGCTCCCTTGGACTCAGCCAGTGTCCCAATTCCTCTAATTGCCTGAACACAGTGGGATCTTTCTACTGTGACTGCCAGAATGGTTACCAAGAAAATGGTACAGACTGCGAAGATATTGATGAGTGTATTGATATTTCTATCTGCCCCGACTACAGCTCATGCATAAACACCAATGGTAGCTACCTGTGTGTATGTGATCCCGGATTCACCGGTGTGGATGAATTCTGTGAGGACATTGATGAATGCAGCATGGAGACGGACCTCTGCACCAACGGGACATGCGTGAACTCTGTGGGCTCTTATTACTGCCGGTGCTTCAGTGGATTCTGGGGCAACGGTACAAAGTGTGTGGACGTGGATGAATGTTCACAATCCCTCAACTCTTCAGTTTGCCAGCCCCACTCGGTGTGCATCAACATCCCCGGCTCTTACCTCTGCCCTTGTAACGAGGGTTTTTTTCTCAATGACACAGTGTGTCTGGACATGGATGAGTGTCAGAGCCCAGATGGCCCGCCGTGCCTGAAGAACTCATTGTGTAATAACACAGCTGGGTCTTTCTTTTGTGTGTGCTCTCCTGGGTACGGACCCAGCAGCTCAGGCTGTGAAGATATTGACGAATGCGAGTATAACACCACCTGCCGCTCTGACCAGGTGTGCACCAACCTTCCTGGAGCTTACAACTGTTCATGTCCAGGGGGTTATCACGAGAAGTATCGGGCATGTGTCGACACTGATGAGTGCGAAGCTTCACTGTGCCACTCCTTGGCACGCTGCTGGAACACTCCGGGGTCCTTCTCCTGCCACTGCCCTCTGGGCTTCGCTGGAAACGGCTTCTGGTGCGAAGACGTTGACGAGTGTATCGCCCTGACCAAACCATGCCACCCTTTCGCTCGTTGCCACAACACCCCGGGGTCATTCATGTGCGTGTGTAAGGCCGGGTTCATTGGTATTGGATCACTATGTGTGGACATTGATGAGTGCCAACAGGCTCAAAGAAAATGTCATTCTGCTGCAATTTGCATCAATCAAGTGGGGAGTTATACATGCTCATGCAGTAACGGCTGGAATTCTACCAAGGACAATGGTCATGGAAGAGGAGGATGTGTGGATTATGATGAATGTGTATCTCCCACGATCTGTCCCGGGCAAACTTGCAGAAATCTGCCGGGGTCTTACAGCTGTTCCTGTCCCAAAAACAGCATGGAGTGTGACAAAATGTCTCAGAAGGGTTGGCTTTGTTTTGTTGTTTTTTTTTTACTGAGCTTACTTAGCTTGCATCATGCACTGATGTTTCTAACTTCTGGATTCCACAGCCTCATTGTATGTTCTGCACCTATTCTGCAATCTCTCTGAAATAGCTGTCAGGGACTTAATCAATAGCTTTTTTTTTAAAGGAATCAATTATAATTTGAAAATTATCAGAAATAGCTTGCTTTTGAATTTTTCCAAAAGGAATAAATGATTAAAATGCAGCAAGCTATTACATTGTTACTTGTTGCTTTGTATTGTCTTTTGGCATTTGGTTAAATTTTGATATCCTCATAAATAATTGCTAAGTAATTTTAGTTTCTTGGTAGTTTGCCAGACACGATTCATGTAAAGTTATTAGGGATTCCCATGCAATACTTTGAAGAACAAACATATCGAAATCAATCGGAAACTTTTAAAAATCAGTCATCTTTGTTACATAGTGGTCACGATATTGATTTGATTGTCAGTTACTAAACACAGGAGATTTTTCCAACCAGCAACATGGACATCCCTTTTAGATGCATTGACTTATCATCAGTTTCATGCAAATATAAAAAAATGTAAAAAAAAAGTAAAACTCTGCAGGAAACTCAGAACCAAAATAGTGTCTTTTTTAAAATTTCATTTTTAATCTATGTTATAGTTGAATTAAATGTCCGCTCTTGCCTATTTGGCTGCTACTGAGTAGATGTAGAATTTACAATTGTTTCTTTTTCAAACAGACATTATAATGTTTTTATATTGCTATCCTGTCCATGTTCCCCCGTTAGAGAGTAACCTGTACCCCTATGGAGCCGCGGTCGGCGATAAAGCAGTAAGAGTGAACACGGAAGATGGAAATTCTCCGTACATCAAGCCACCAATGGGTTTTCCCATGATGGGGAAACTGTACGACAGGGTTTACGTAAGTAACGATTTTCCATCACAAGTACCATTCAGAGAAATGTTTGCACCTGAATCCAGTTCATTCGCGAATGATTTTTAAAATCTTAGATTTAGACCAAAAAGTATAATCCAGCTGAAAACTAGAATTTCAATGTAACTTCGTTTGCTCATATTGTTCTCCAATAGGAATTTCAGAGTCATAGTTGATTGCATGAAGACACAAATTGCTTACTTACACTTGTTGATGCAATGTCACAGTAGCGCAATTCATCTTTAATTACATTTGATTATATACAGTATTTCAATCCATACTATGTACACATTACAAAATGTATCTCCTTTCTCTTTATCTTAAGTTTTCTGACAATGGCCTGGTCCAATTTCAAACTGCCTCTGAAAATGAGCAGTACCTGTTTCCTGCTCCTTTATCTGACGGTTTCCCTGGTGACGTGAATGTGTCTTTGCTGGCCGTGTTCTGGGATGATGCTGACCTGACTAGAGGCGATGGACAGCTGCACTATCAGGTCAGATATCATGGAGGGTCAGTGCTTAGGCTGGATTCCAGATGAAAAAATTACTTAAACCAGACAAAGACAGATGTGGCTGCAAGTATTTTTAGACTGAATTGAGTGATATCATAACATTATTGTATCAAATACAATATCAAGAAATTTTGAACAGTAATTAATTCAATATCTTTTTAACATTTATTGTAATCTACATCTAATTATTTTCAAAATTCTAGGATAATATTGGGACTCACTCAAACATAAACATTGCTCCATTTAAATCACCAAAATGCTTTGAAGACATTACCCAAATTTGATCTTGAAAAAATAAGTCAATCAGTAAAGAACCTTAAAATCAACAATGAAATAAAAAGTGTGACTCTGAATTTTGCAAGGAAAATCTGCATGTTTACTAAGCAGTTACAGCATTCAAAACCTTGTTTTTTTATTCTGATTTGACAAGGTTTATTTTCAGTATTTAAACTTACCAGATTGTTGATTCTGTATCAGCAGAGATTTGGATTTTCATACCCAAGCTGATGGAATTGTGATGAAATTTGATATAAATCTAGCTCCTGAATATGTTTAATTGTTTTACAAATCCACCAAGTCCCATTTTTGCATGCATTCAATTATCTTTTATACATATTTTTCTTATATATTTTCGTTCAATGTTCCCTGTTGTAATTCATCCTAACTATCATCAATCCCTACAATCATCCCCTTTTACAAGGAGTACCATAAACTGGATGTGCCAGATGTTTATGCCCAGATAGTGTTTAACCGAACAGCAGAGGAAGTAACAGCCTTCAAGGAGGGGAGAGGGGAGGAAACGTTTACACCGGCGTGGATTCTCAAGATCACATGGGACAATGTGATGCCCGTGTCTTACCAGATGGTCAATCACTCAGAGGTGAGGAGATGGTACAGGACTTGAGAAAAGCTCCACTGTCAGAAATTAGTATGCTCTGAATTCACAAATGGACAGTATAGACAATAATGATCGGCTTGACTGATCATTGTACAAATAAACGAGATTGAACAAATTCATTCATTTGATTATTTTACAGACAAACACGTTCCAGTGTATTCTGACCACTGATGGTATACGCTCTTATGCCCTATTGCGATATGGGGAGATGCTCTGGGGTCCCGGTCAGAGACAATATCACGACGCCCTCATTGGGTATACAGATGGAAAACACGTCCACAAGGAGACCACCGACCCCCCCGAAAACCTATTCGGCCCAGGGGGCAGGTATCGACCCCAGGAAGTGACAGGGACATTGGGAAAGCTGGGTCAGCTGGTGTATGATTTAACGGGACCACCGGGATCTGGCAGGGATCCGGGGCTCATGTGCCAGGCGTGGGCTGCAAAGGAGCCTGACTCCACCGAGTGGACCACCGGTTTGTCCTCATGTCCCTGTACCCGTGCTCAGGCCCTGGAGGACATGTCGTTCCTGCAGGACACCACTGACCCAGGACCAAGGGTGAAGATGCTGAGGGGTCAGCAGTGGGGCGGAGCCAAGGGGCACGTCTTCCTCTCCGTTCTGGTCAACAGTCATGGTTCCGGGAAGAGGTGTGTCTATGAACCTGAGGGGCCTTTGCTGGCAGGATACACTGAACGCTACTTCTCTGCACACCACGTACAGAAATATATTGGTATGGAACTCCGTTGTCTCTCAAACGTTTCACAAGTAAGACAGCAGAATAAAAAAGTTAAAACAAACCAATGAGTAAATAGATTTCCCTCACTCATTCATCTTAATCTTAACCGTATATCTAAACTTTTCATAAACTGATTACCAGGAGAGAAAAAATAAGACTGAATTATTCAAGTTTATTGCTACACAAAATATTATCTGTATAATATTGAATTGATTTTGTAATCCAACATCTCTTCGCAGACGAGGATCTCCTGCCATTCCAGTACTGCTGCTTAGAGTCACCTCTGTGCAACCTGTACCTCAGCAAGAGGCCTTTGGATCGCTGTAAAGGTTACAGCAGGACATTGAATGGTTGGGTTCCTGCAGACAAGACCACCCAGGGCGCAGGTGAGGGGCGCTGATGAGAAAATATTTAGCAAATTAAAACCAGAAAAATGCTTTCAGCAAAAATGTTGTCGCTATCGAAGTGTCTACATCCAGCTGAAAACTGTTCCCTTATTGGACACTGTTCCTTTATGCCTTTCTTGCAAATGTATACCACAACTGAGGACGAAAAAAACAAGCTATTCCTTCATTAAATGGTTCTCATATGATAGACTGGGAAAATAAGCACTTAAGATTTGATTAATAAAGCAAGTCACTTTAATGCTCATCTTGTACATACAACTACTCAGTTATTTGCACCTTTTCATATGCAGTTTGCTTCTACTAGTCGATAAATAATGGGCTATCACATTATGAAAACCATTATAATGGTTGTAGTTTTTACGAAACTGGATAAGGCCACCCTTCTTGTATTACTATTATTATTATTGATGTTGTTATGATTATTATCATTAGTAGTAGTATAAGTACTGTCACACCCTCTCACAGTTGAATACCTAAACACATTGTGTACAACATAACATTGCATGATATATATTTATATACTGCACATGCATACATTATTCAGTAAATCTATAATATATATATTATATATGTAAGTGTGCTTGTGTGTACAAATATTTGTATGTGTATATATACATACATGTATATGTTTTTTATACATACATATACATGTATATGTATAAGTATATACACACAAACACCGAAATATCTTGATGGACGAAAGTTTTTCCACATTTCCACGGCAGCGATGGTGTTTGGCAGCCTCCATTTCATCACCTTCGATGGAACGGAGTACTCCTTCAAGGCCTTGGGAGAGTTTGTGCTTGTGCGTCTCTCTTCAAACACCGGGTCTAATATCTTCACCCTGCAAGGACAGACGGAGAGGCTGCGCAGCGTCACGGAGGGGATCATCGAGGTCCCGGTGGTGGTGCGCATGGCTGCCTTCCACCAGGGCATTGGCAAGGTCAGTGTGTTTGAGTGTGTGAGGAGGAAGGACAGTGTACATATCTTGTTGGACAATGTTTTGCTTATTTCTATGGTAATTTCTCCATATTTTCTAATGCGTCTTAATAAATGTTTATGGGAAATCTAATCACAGTTCTTTTGCAAATGCTAAACATTTGGTTATAATGATATAAACAGTGCAATTTTGTGTGACGATTTAAATACTGAAGGAAAAACAATATATTATCAGAAACAATATATTTCCCAGCCCTTCAGGTGTCATGTTTTCTTATTTGTGTGCTCTTGATTTTCATATTAGGTTTAACCAATTGCCTGCGACTGGAATTTTGCTGGGGCTTCTAGCACAGTTCCTCCACAGAACAAAGTGTCCTTTAGCCTCAAAACGGGTTGTTGTTGATGTAACACTGTCAATGTGCGAATGTGTATATTGTGTGTAAACATGTTAGTGAAAGGTAACACCCGCTCTAGCCTCGTCTGCTGTGTGCGAGTGAACATGTCTATGGAGCAGTGCTGTAAATGCACTTGAACTGGTCATTGGGATGAGAGAAGCAGTCCACTTATCATTTATCAAACTGGAATCATCATCGCCTATTCTCATATTACCTCTGGCTTCATTTATTTGAGATCACACAAACTCAGTGTCGTCACCTGTAAAGAGAGGATATTCAAGACTCTAGGTAAAATTGATTGGAAAATTAAAAAACGCAATGGAACACACCGGGTACTACTTAACAACAGCCTGAACAGGTCTACTTTTCCCCTGCAAATAACCCTTTTAGTTCTAAACAGATGCAGTGTTTGCTTTAAAAATGTAGATAACGAAGTACAGAGAAGGTCAGAGGGAGCTGCACCTTGCCTTTGCAGATTTAGAAAAATGTTTATGACAGGGTGTCGAGAGAGGAACCGCAGTAATATATGGGGAGGTCTGGAGTGGAAGAGAAGTATCTTAGATTGTTGCAGGACGGGTATGCGAGCTGTGAGACAGCCATAGGTGTAACAGAGGAACTCAAGGTGGAGGTGGGACTGCATCAGGGATCAGCTCTGACGCCCTTCTTGTTTGCGGTGGTGATGGACAGGCTTACAAATGAGATTAGACACGACTCTCTATGGACCGTGATGTTTGCAGATGACACTGTGATCTGTAATGAAAGCAGTGAGCAGGCGGAGGAAATTTCAAGAGGTGGAGCTATGACCATAAAGGGAGAAGAATTAAGTTTATCTGCAATATGTTATGCATGTGGTTCTAGAGAAAAGTGGAGAAACGTTTCAGTTGTTATGTGAGATAAAAGAGTTTCAGGCAGAATGAAAGAAAAGGTGTGGAAGATGGTGGTGAGGCGGACGATGCTGTATGGTTTAGACACAGTGGTTTTGAAGTAAAGTCAGTAGCCAGAGCTGGAGGTAGCAGAGGTGAAATTTTGAGGCTCTCTTTGAAAGTAAGGATGGGGAATTAGTCTATAAGAGGAGATAGCACAAGCTGTTTTGGATATAAAGTCGGACACCAGAATTATATGGTTTTGGTGAATATATTGTAAGAAGAATGCTGAGGTTGGAGCTGCCAGGAAGGAAGCCTAGAGCCAAAGAGTACATTTATGGATGTTTTGAAAGGATGTGAAATTAGTTGGTGAGAGAGAGAGGATACAGAGAATATTGCTAGATGGAGGAAGGTTGATTTGCTGTGATGAACCTTGATGGGATCAGCAGTAAGAAACAGAACTTCTAAACATTACTATGTTCCGTGAAACCCTATATTTTGAGTTTCTGGATAAAAGAGGATATAGGACTGATATTTTTTGAATTCTAATTTAACCCTCTGGATTTGCGTGTTACTTCCAGATTGAATGGCGATGTGCAGAGGACAGGGAAGGACTTCAGATCTTTGTGGACAACACTGAAGTCATGGTCACTCTTGGTAATAACATGCACTTCTGACACACTACATGGAAAGAGTAGATGTTCATTCTTTACAGTTGTACTATATCTGTTATTCAACTCTTTGTAAGTATGTATCATAGCTCCATCCGTTGCTGTTTTCCAGGTGTTGTTTACATGGGTGAGAGGGACTTTGCCGTGCGCTGTATGTCACTGGATCGCTGTGCTGCTGTGTACGCCGGGGGTCTCCACGTGGTTGTGTGGCGTGTCATGGGTTACTGCCAGCTCGGCGCCATGGCGGAGGTTCCCCAGACTTTTTACAATCGAACTGTGGGTCTGATGGGTCTCTGGAGTTCCAATCGCTCTGATGACTTCCTCATGTCCGACGGCAGGGTCCTGCCCCTGACTCACCTCAATCCCCCTTCAGAGGAGAAACTGCATTTTTTTGGAATGTCCTGTGAGTGGGCAAAACAAGAATCCTTTTTGAAAAGTCCTCTTAGCTGGGGAACACAGATGATTTTAACAACATCACATATGGCACTTTTCCAGTTTGGCATAGTTGGAGTGATATCTCGGCCATTATAGAGGCGTCATTTCCAGCCTGTAGAGACAACCCTGTCCATGGGAGCTTAGGTTTAGTGGACTTAAATCCTGTTTGTTTAGTCTTACACAGTTAAAATGTGAATAAGCCAAAATTGTTGATGACAAGACAGATAATAATGGTTTTACTGCTCTTTACCCTATATGAACTGAAATCCTTGAGTAATGGAAAGTATAAAAAGTGATTGAAAGGTAATGCAACTTAAGGCAACTAAAAGCTGGAAACCAATGGAATACATGTAAAGTTGTTGCAGTTCCATCAAGAGTCTTTGTGAAAGATTCAGTTTGGACTTTCACTTTTGACAACAAATTATGAACTTATTCCAATTTTCAAGATTCTTTTCGACACAGGTCTCATACATAAGAGGAACATCAAAGTTGGAAGTCTTTACATCGGTTTTTGTGATTGATTTCTGTGCCCGTGCATGTCTCTAGGGGCAGTTCCAGTACCGGAGAGCCTTCTGTTCTCCATACCTCCACTGGTTCCCTTGGATCCTGCTTCATTTGAGGACCTGCTGAAAAGGGTCTCTCCCTCCAAGTTGGACGAGCTGAGAAGAACCTGCAAAGGTAGCATGCAGTGCATTCATGACTCCTTAGCATCCGGTAGCTCTGACCTGGGCCGATGGACTCTGGATGCCAAGAGGAATTTCCAAAATCTGGCTCTTATCTATGGTAACATGTTTTACTTCACTCATTTAACAAAGGAAGAAACATTCCAAATACATGTGATTTTTATTTCACATAATTTGATGTTGGCTTTGGTAGGAAACATGCCTCCCATAGTGACAGAACCCACCATTGTCCAGGGGCTTGTCAACTCCACTGTCAAGATCCAGATCCTCGCCCAAGATCCCAATGGAGACAAAATAACGTACTCCCTGCTCTACCCCAGACCTCCAGGGGCTTCCATTGGCAGCGGTAGAATCATACAAATACAACTTTCCCCAGATATATTGATACCATAGAGGCCCCATGAATAAAAAAAATGAATATCACAATTGAATTATGTTGTTGTTGTTTTTTTAATGTTAATATGCATCACAATATCAGCATAGAAAACTAATATGTCACATACAGTAAATACAGTACGATTCCAGCATAACAAGGATAATTTAGATTCAAATTTTTTTTAATGCTGCCTAATGTTTTCACCAACATCTACATCATTCACTTAAACTTTTGAAGATTGCTTAAATAATCAGATTGTTGGATTATTTTTAGGTAGGTTTTTGATGTTTTTTTTTTTCAGGATCAGGATCAGGATTACTATCCTTTACTACACTGCATTCCCCAGACTATTTGACCCCTTCTTGCTTTCTGCCTCAGGTGACGGCCACCTGACCTGGATGCCTTTGAGCATCCAACCAGTCCAGCTGACGATCAAGGTTAGCGATGACTTCACCAGCTCCCTCCTAACCCCAATCCTACGCATCTGTAACTGCCTTAACGGAGGAACCTGCCAGTTTGAGAGCACCACTGAAACCCACCTGCAGGGAAAGTTCCAGGTAAACCTTGCAGTCACAAAAAATATTTTTTCTGATAAAAGGCAATAAAGCAACTTAAAATCAGTTTTGCACTCCATGCATTGTTCCATTTTGGATAAGATAAGATAAGATAAGATAAGATAAGATAAGATAAGATAAGATAAGATAAGATAAGATAAGATAAGATAAGATAAGATAAGATAAGATAAGATAAGATAAGATAAGATAAGATAAGATAAGATAAGATAAGATAAGATAAGATAAGATAAGATAAGGTGTCCTTTGATAAACGCGCAGTGGAGGGAATTCACAACATTTATAGTATTTCGTCTTTAGCAGGCAATTCATCTTTCACAGCCTGATTAAACTTTTGGGAATACCTGATACAGCAGCTGTCAGAGAAAATGCCTTACTTTCCAATTTAGGTCATATATGTACACTTAAGAGAGAGAGCTGCATCTATTCATATCTATTCATTCCTGCCAATGTAAAAAACAACGGAGCACTTTTAATATGTATTTGTGTTTTTTGATTTATCACTATGAATATACCAGAACTGCATTCACTGATGGTAAAGTTAAAAGTTACCGCTCCGGTCTTTTGTCTGTTCCGGAGATCTAAGAGATATTATCCATGGAATTTTTTAATGTGTTGAAATATGTTTCACAAAAACATCTTTCTGCAGAGTTATGGATTCAATTAAAATAATAATTAAAATGATTTATTCATTACCTTAAATTGTCCAGGCGTGTGAATGAGGGGGCCAGTGGTTGTATGATGATATGTGGCCCTGTGGTCGAACAGTGACCAGTCCGGGCTGAACCCCGCCTCTCATCAAATGACAGCTGGGATAGACTCGTGCCCCCCGTGATCATGAGTGCAATATCAGCAGCATAGATAATGAAGGAAAAATAAATCCCCATACATAAACATCAGCTTCTCATTGATTACAAATCTTAATAGTATGTCATGTTATCTTTTTAAACATCCATAGCCAAAGCCAGATTTTCTGTGTATGTTCCTGTCTGTAATTTCTCAGGTAGTGGGCTGCCTCTGTGCAAAAGGATTCAGGGGGAAGTTCTGTGAGAGCCTTTCAGATGTTTGCAAAGGCAAACCTTGTTTCCGAGGGGTGCAGTGCCTTTCCCAGTCCCAGCCCGACCTTTTCACCTGCGGAGAGTGTCCTGATAATACAGTCTCCAGTGGGAAGCAAGGATACAAGTGCTTCGAACATGGTCAGCAGAAAACTAATGATATTTCTTTTTAACAAAATCCCTTGTGAAACTCCATGATCAGATTTTGAAAAAAAAGTTTCTCATCTTCACATTTCTTCTCAGACATGTGCATGCCTCCTTTTACCTTTCCGTGCCACAAAGATGCCACCTGCTCCAGTACCAAACAAAACTACACCTGCACATGCAAGCCAGGCTTTTCTGGAGATGGATTTAATTGCACAGGTACCGAACATCCAACGCATTAAAAAAAAGGGAGCTGTCTCTTCTGACAGAAGTAAATAAACGGTACAGCTGTCTCTCAATGCAGATATAGACGAGTGTGCCCAACTCTCCACCTGTCCCAATGCAAAGTTCGAGTGTAAGAACAAACCTGGCTCTGTCGACTGCTTCTGTAGGTACCAGAACACCAAGGACACTGATGGGTGTGGTGAGTATATATCATCCATTTAACTTGCCCTCCAACATCTTTTGTTTGTTTCAAAAAGTATTTTACACTCTTGGTAAATAGTTGTCTCTTTGAGAAATGAAATTAAAATACAGCTATGTGTTTTCTCTGGCGCCCCTTCAGGTAAAAAAAAAAAGGGTGAGCTGCAACAGAATGAATGAGAATGATTTTTTTATTTTATTTGAAATTGATGTTGTTTCTTCACTTGCTTTGTTGATTCCAATGGAGTTTTCCTTGGATGACACCTTGTGTGGATGCAGAGAAAAAACAGAGATAAGTTAGCTGCATAGTCAGCATAGCTGTATGAGCAAGAGAAAAAAAGATACCATCACCTGTGTTGTGAGTCACACTGGCATTCAGGAAGTCGTGATGCTTGGTTAAACAGTTACAGACAGTTAGGAGTAAATGTTTTATACGAGTGTACTTTTATCACAGCCTTTCCATTGGAAGTGGGAGATTTTACTGTACCTTGGATGAAAGTATCTTAGATATATCAATTTTTAATCAAATTGTTGCATACAATGAAAAATATAATGTGGAGTTATGTGTAAATCTTATTTCATTAATTCTTGTACAAAAATGCACAGGCACAAGTATCGTGCAAGAGACCACTGAATTACCAGTCGGCTTTTAGAGCATGTAAACAGTATAAATGTACTTTTCGTTGTAGATATGCCTTACATTCAAATAGTTGTAACTTATACCACATACAGTAACTGCTACAAGTCAATATCATGCTGCGTGAACCCCCATACACACAGACACACATACATACTCACAAAGGTCAACTCAGAGTACAGTTACACTGGCAGTTTATGTTGCACAATCTTTATCAATGAATTATATAGACTTCACTGCGAGGGATCCACAATCGCTTGCTTGTGGTTTTCATTGTTTGATTTTTTTCAGGGCAGCGACAGATTTTTTAGTGACTGAAGATGTCAGATTATCGATGTGTGGTGCCAGCAGAGTTGCAGGAAACATTACATTTTTTGAGCAAAGTATTCCAAACTGCAACGCAAACGTGAATGAAAATTTGTAGAAAAAAAACAAAATACAATTGCATGATGAAAATTTGAATTTTCAAAATGAAAAAGTAATAGCTTCAAAAATTGCAAGATATACGGAGTGTGTGAGTTTTATAACAAAGGTGACTTTGTGGTGTGGTTGAAAAGTACAGACTTGGAGTGACCTACCCTCTTTTCAGTGAGCAATTGTGATTCGGTCATAAATTTCATTTGTTTATTTAATCATTGACAGAAAGGGCTCCACTTTCCCCCTTATCTGAGAAAGCAAAATACAGTTTTGCTTTGATTGCTCAGAAACAGAAACTTAATAAAATAATCAAGCCCATTAACCCTACTGCCAGACAGGGGGACTAGAGGAAGACCAAAGAGAAGATTTATGGATATGGTGAAGGAGGACATGAAGTTAGTTGGTGGGAGAGAAGGGGAAACAGAGAATTGAGTTAGATGGTGGAGGTTGATCCGCTGTAGTGACCCCTGAAAGGAGCAGCCGAAAGGGAAAGAGGAAGAAGAGGAAGCCCTGTTACCTGAAGCATCCAGAACGATCTAATCATTTAAGTGCGTCATCAGAAAATGTAAACAGCGCTTCTGTCAAACATATTACAAGACAGGATTAAATTAAGCCAACTCAAATGAGTTATTTCTGAATTTCATTCCTGATATGAGCAGATTTGTAATTCATTACCAATAAACTGAAATACCAATGAATTTAGTATTTTACTTTAACATACAAGATGACCAAGCTTATCTTTCAAGTTTTTGTTGTGGTGCAAGTGTATCATTGTGCAGTTAACATGTGTCCACTGGGCCACGAGTGTATTCAGATGCATCTCTGAATATTTTGTGTCTCTGCAGGTGACTCTGCCAATCCTCCAGGTAAGATATCTTCTTCATTAGCCTTGCAATAACTCATCTCTACTTCTGGTGTGACCACGGTGAACCGTCCTGTGTATGGTAGAAAATGGTCATCAGCTGTCGCTCCCTTTATGTGTCCAAAGGAGGCAATGTGTTCAACGTCTCTGTGGGCTGGAAGAGCCAACCTGATGGGATCAAGCAGGTGTGATGCTGTGATTATTGATGCATTACAGTTGTAACGTTACTCGCATAAATGCATACACTGCTTATTTGTTCTTTGGCGTCTTTCATCAGCTGGTGGCCATCCTGTCCATGGGTTTCCAGAACAAATTCTACAATGCCAGTAAAAAGAATGGGGGTCAGGTCTCGGGTTTCCGGCTTGCTGAATACCGAATCAATGTGTCCAGCGACACGCCCCACTGGTACATCAGAGACTACCTGGTTAGAGCAAGTGGCCACTATGACATCACTTCCGTCGATGTTGATGGTAAACTAGCTTTTTTCCCCTATTTTGCTATTTTTCACTCATTTAAATGTACTGTACTGTATCACAAGACCACTTCTGGAAATTAACCTGGAAAAGGCTGTTGCTTTGGTCTATTTTGGCCTTAGGCTTCATGGAGTTGAAGAAATAGGCAATGGTGGGACATCGATAGAACCCAGCAGAGCATCCCGGTCTGACTTATAAGAACACACAGAGAATTCTAAATATATAGAACAGAAAAATAAAATGTCTGTGGTGCAAAAACAGACAGCATCATCACTTCCAAGTCGTCTTTGTTTGTCAAGCGAACCGGATTAATTATTGTGTCTGGAAATCAAATCATCTATTTTTCTAGATTGCATGAACTATAGTCAAACTGAATAGACGTAAAACATTTGATTATTATAAAATACTTTCATAATGTCAAATGATCAGGAGTGCATTATTGATGAAATAATGGATGAAAATTGTTTTCATTATCTGTTGCTTGCCTCAACTGACTGGACTTAAGCAATGAACGCTGAGTAATCCATTACAGCGATTGAAATACGTACACATCCCTGTTAAACAGGCTGTGCCAAGATCATGACCAAATGTGAATAATCTGTTGTAAGTCAAATATGATCATTGGGGGCAGCATGGCGATGCGATGGTTGGCGCTTCTGCCTCACAGCAAGATGTTTGATTCTGACAGGGGACGGTTCTGAGTATGCATGTTCTCCTGGTGACTGGTTGGGTTTCCTCCGGGTTCTCCAGTTTCCTCCCAGGTTCATCTAAGGTTCCTAAATTGCCCAGCCATGTGAATGAGGCTCTGAATGGTTCTATGTCTCGATATGTGGCCCTGTTATTGGCTGGTGGCTGGTCAAAGACAAACATAAGAACCAGATATCCAAAACAGAAAGGTTGAAAAGACGCCAAAATGGAAAATCAAATGTTCAAATCAGACTGTGAATCATGATATTTTTGTGCAAGAAGTAATGTTAGATTATCCATTGTACTGGGACCATCTGCATTAAATGTGTGTATTTGCCTCTTCATTTAAACATCACCATAAATACACATTAATATGGCAAGTCAGTATAATTTATCTCCACATTATAAAGCTTGACAGCTCCCAGAGTTATCACTGTTACTGACAGTTAGGTCATTTTCAGAAAGGCTAGTTTCATTCAGTTTAGTTTATTTCATTTGTTCCCTTGAAAAGGACAACTGAAAAAATGGAGGAAAATGTTTTTGTTTTTTATCTGAACTGCTATGAGATGTCTATGGAGGCTCTCAGTCATCCAGTTCATGGTTCATTTTTTTCAAAATCTTTTTGTGGCAACTGGACTTGAATTTCTTCCCTAGAAGACGTTTCACCTCTCACACAAAGGAAGAACTGAAGAAGCCTCTCGGATGAGAGGTGAAACATCTTCAAGGAAAGAAATTCAAGTCCAGTTGCCACAAAAAGATTTCAACAAGAAATGCTATGAGATATGATGCTCTGCTATTCTTATTCATTAATACGCTGGACAATTATTAATGACAAAGAATATCAGAGCATCATGTCCCTGCTATAGTTTAATAAAAAACATCCTTGCAGTAATTTGCTGAATCTTTTTATTTCAACGTTCTGTAAGATATTGCGATCTTGTGATATCACGATGTTAGCTTTGTTTTAGCGTGGTCGGACTAGTTCTCTCTCCCATTTGCTCTGTGACTGTCCACACCCACAGATCTGGATGAGTGTAAGGCCAAGGAGGCGGTGTGTGTCCATCCTGCCCTCTGCACCAACACTTATGGAGGCTATAGGTGCATCTGCAACGGTACAACTGATGTGGATGAAACTCAGTCCTGTGTATTAAGTAAGCCATTACTTCCACACACGACATGAATGAGCATTTGGTCTTGACATCAAGTGCTTTGAATTGTGTATGATGCAACTTTATGTGTCACTCGACAGATCGGGACCAAACGGGCGATGCGGAGCTAGACCTTGTTCTAGGCCTGGTTCTGGGCATCGGCATCCCTCTCTTCCTGTTGCTCATGCTTGCCGCTGTGGCCTTTTTCTGCTGCTGCAAGAATGTGACCAGAGAGTAAGTAGTAGCACTAGCTTTGCCACACAGAAGCTAAACTTTGATTTTATTTTTTTTGAACTGGCGAAGCATGCAAAACATCCATTACTTAAAAGTAAAGATTCGTGTTTACCTACACTCAGTGTTTGATGGCAATATTCTGCATATGAAGTTTGATTTGTGAACCTGCTGACAAATGCCCTCAAATGAATAATATAGTATTTTTGTATTGCTATTAATTAATGAGTCATTAAAGATTTTGGTTATTTTAGACAAAGATTCAAACCTGTTTTTCCGGTGGACGATCTGTGAGATATTTCAGTGGGTTTGCCTCACTAAAAGTATCTACAAGTTGAGTTTCTCCTCCTTGTACTGTCCACCTAGTAGTGATGCACCGAAGAATGATTATCTTCTTAAAACAGTGCCTGTCAAAGAGGCTTGAGTTTATTTGGCAAAATGTGAACATTTCCTCCACGTAAAGAAAAATTGACACGTGAAAGGATGTGAGCCAAATGAGTGACGGCTCGACAACTGGGTCAGAGGATTTTTAAAACTATCGCTTGTGTGAGGTGTCCCGTCCTGCAATGGTCGGTAACAGTCTGCAAAGGTGTCAGAAGGCACAGCGCTTCTCTTTTCTCTGTGTTCCCTGATTGTACTGGCCGTCAGAATCATTACCCTTGGCAAATGTAGAAAAAAAGGTGCTGGAAAAACAAATGTGATGCATGGGGGCCCCATTTATTAACTTTTAGAGCTTAAAAAAAATCTGTTGCTGATGTCTTGGTGACAGAGTCCACAGCTCACACCTTCGTAATGCTTGAGGAGTCCATGACTTAAAAGATCAAGGCTGTTAGCAGCAAAAGAGGAAGTTCCAGAATATTAGTCAGGCAGTCATTATGTTATGGCTTATTTGTGCATTTTCTGGTATTTGAGGATAATGAAACTTTTTTTTGATGACAACAACTACATTTCACAGCTGTAGTAACGTCATAGGAAATGAAAAACCCTAATGAATAAATATGAGATGGGTCAGCCGCTCCTTTGGGCAGGGTGAGTTAGAGTTCAGTGCAGCATAACACAGAAAATACCCCTGTAGAGAATAAGCGGTTCACTGTATAATGCACGCACAGTCAAACACACACATACACACCAAATCCTCTTCAGAGTGCAGAGTTTAAGTCATGTTCTGACGCAGCTGCAGCACCATCTTCCTTGTGTTTAACTTTTTCTAAGGTGGAGGATGAACTGCCCACTCTCTTACTATATATATTAAACAAAAAACTTCCTACTAACAGCTTTGGTCTTAGTTATGAAACTGCATTTGGTTTACACTGAGGGGTGTTTCAGACAGAATATACAATAATAATGATGAAGGAAAAGAAACTCATTAGAAGTAATGCAAGGAAGCAGCATACTACAGATTAGAGAAATATCATCAGCACAGCATCCAATATTACTTCATGGCATAAAGCATGTAATAATATCAGATTACCAATTTGATACAAATCTCTTAATCAAACACATTGAATCTACATGATAGTTAGTTGTGCACAGCAGCTGACATTGTGCTATACCATGTGTCCTTGGCTATGGCATGTGTGCAGAGATGTACGACATCTGGACCAGGTGTTAGAGATATATAATCCCCCTGGCGACTGGCCCGCTTTCTCTATTATCAGTAAACTAGACCCTATGGATTTAATGGATGCGCACGGCACTGGTATTGTGGGATTATGTCGGTAGATGAGATTGAATGAGCTTAAACTGGGGAAGTGCTGTTGTCTCTTTACGAGATACAGATATATTTTGATTGCAGTGTGCCATGATACAATGATACTTCCACTCCAGATGTGCAGATATGCTTGGAGGAAGCCAGTCCTCCAGATATAACACTTAAAGTTAAACATTTTCACATTTATTACAGTATATTTAATAAGATCTGACTTGTGCACAAGACACTTCAACCTTGAATCATTGAGAGCTTTGTCGAGAAGGCTAAAATAGCAAGGTTATTGAACAGCCAAGGGGGACATGTGAAAAGCATTGTCTGCAAGATGGTCATTTCTCTTATTCGCAAAATGACTCGAAATTCCCTGGTTTTCACAATCGGTACCTCGATTATCAAAGAGGATAATTGCACGAAGAGAAACTTTTTAAACTGCAAATCAGACAACAACAAGGCATCAGGGATGTGCGGTTCATGTTTTTAATCAGCTTTGTTCCCAGATTTCAGCATCTTTCAACACTGAGTATACTGTATCTAGGCTAGAGCTTGAGTGAATATGCATGAGAGGCTCAGGATTTCACAAAAAAGCGCTGTCTTTCCAATCACTGGCATAAATTGCCCGAAATGGTTTCAGAGGAATCGGAGAATCTGAAGCAGAGAATCATTTCAATATGCAGAAAGTGTGATTCCACGAAGAAGTTTCGAGGAGACGATGAACATTATGCAAGAGTTCGGCTACCTACATTCTGTGTAAAACTGCAATAGACTGCGAATTTTTGCTACCTTTTCCGCATCATGAAAAACTGATCATCAGATTTCACTTCAGGTTGCGTCTTTACTTTGTGGATTTTGATTGGCTTGTGCATTCTATTCCAGCCTGCCTCACCTGCTACCAGACTGTATCCAGGAGCAGCAGAACCCTCCTCCCTTCAACTACTCGGACCCAGCCCTGCACTACATAACCCACTGCAGCCCGCGCATCATCGACAACATTACAACCCGACCACGACTCAGATAGCACATGCTGAATCAGCACACACACACACACACACACACACACACACACACACACACGCACAATTATACATGTGCTGATGTTCATCAAAAACACCCGCAACCTGAAAGGCCATTACGAACTCAGTGCAAGCACTTTTAGATAATATGAAGATGTTAAATACAACAAGATAAATTACTCTTATTTATACCGTAACAATCACTTAATTAAAGCTGAGAGACTTGGAAAGTTGATCTTTCTCAGTCTGTCCGCTGATCAATGGAGCTGCCAGGTTTGATTAGGATATTGTTGCGTTTTTTTCTCCCCTGTGGTCAACAGCGTCTGACCAGCAGAACAACGCAATCTGTTGGCTGTGAGATGGTGATAATAAGTAAAACCACTGCAGGGATGTTTACTTTCGGCTTGATAACAAGCCATAGACCTACTTTACAGCAGCAAGTGGTTCGAATAAAATGAGGTCTAAACAGGCAGCTATCTGGATGAAAAAGACTAAGACATGCAATTTTAACTAACCAAAATGGCACTTTAGCAAAACATTATGGAGATTCTAATCCATGAACAACCAAGGTGATGATGAAGTGAAGCTGTTAATATCTGATACTTTCTGTGTGTAATTAATGATAGGCAGGCACATTATGGTCTCCACTTACATCAGCTGCAATGATAATAAAGATCACAAACAATAAGATTGTATAAAATATTAAAAGGTAATTATAATAAATGATATATTGAAATAAAAAGCCTCACTTGATTTGTTGTTTTTTTTTCTTTTTCCTTCATCTAATCACTTGCAGTAATGTCAAAAATCAACGGCAGAAAGAGTGCATGAATCCTTTGCTAAAGTAGAACTGCTGTACAAAGGAATTACTCAATTGTGGGTCCTGCCTTCAAAATTTCAGTCCAGTAAAATGCGACATTATGTTTTTTTAAGTAAATTTTAAGTTTCTGCTTTTATAATATAACCAGATTTTACCATTGATGATCATCGCGAAAAAACAAGTCTGATAACTTAAAAGCAATTTTAATCATTTTAAATTGGGATGTGTTTGTGTGACATCGTACTCTACTCATCGTGCTCCCAGTTAGTGTGTTTTACTTGCATTATATGAATTCTGCATTACAGGTGCAACATTTTTACATTGCCAGTAATGGAGATAAAGGTACAATTAAATTTCATATTTTTGTAAAATTTCAATCAGGAGACTCACAGTATCAGTTTGCGGATAACTCTTTTTCTTCTGAATATAATGGGATTGACAGCACCTGATTAAAAACAATATCTGAATAGTAGCATCAAAGCATAAACAAAAAGTTTCTTCCAAAAATAATTTTATTATTTGGTTTTTGCAACTTTTGAAATTGGCAAGTTTTGTGGTAACCTGTATTTTTTCCCTCTTACCACCAGGTGTCGCAACCGAGTCATCCACCCAATGTAGATCGATCACGTTTGTTTATGAGTTGAGTTTTTTACAGAAACGGACACACACACACAAACACACACACACACACACACACAAACACACAGAGACACACACACACACATTTCCTCACAGGCAAGGAGACACCTGCTCTGCAGCTTTCATCTTGTGGGGCCCCAGCGTGCAGTGGTGCCGCTGCCCCCCGCAGAATGAGATCATCGAAGAGGTGCAGACTGAGACACCTTTGCGGTTCTCTGACACCGCAGAAACAAACCTGGCCGACACCACAACTCAGGTCAGGGACAAGATGCTGAGAGACACTGTGATGCTGCCATTTCAGCATTTGCAGCTACACAAAACTCTTTGCACATCCCCTGTATTTTATTTTCTGCTTGTTACACTTTCAACATGACTGATAAAAGAATAATCTGAAATCGGCCCATTTGTACAGCATGGAGAATGTGTGGGGAAACTTCTTACAGGAATGACCATAAGACACGTGAGGGACAAACACCAAACCAACAGGGAAAAACAGCTTCGTAGGAGCGCATCGTAGGGAGCACTACACTTCTGGAAGGTTCCAAGTGGCACTGTTTCATGTGCTGCTAAAGGCTGCAGTGTCTGAACCCAAGCTCCACGACGACTGCAGCAGACAACCTGGAGGAATGCCAGAGAGGGAACGAGGGAGCCAGAGAGAGGACAGAGTCAGATACAGACATAGAGATAGAAAGAGGACAGATGAGTGGTAATGGAAATAGCAAGGGTGAAGATAAACCGCAGGAATTTAATGTGACAGTCTGTAAGTGTTTTTGTCCCTCAGATCACCTGATATGTGCAGGTTTCCAGACAGCTGATGATGTAGAGTTAAACCCAAACATAACACGTCATGGGGATAGAAAACTAAGAGCATGCTTTACACTATATCCATTTCATCATAACATGATTGAAAAAGGCAGGGAATAGCGGGCTTCACCAAATCCTTTTATCCGATTTGAGGCCATTAATCATTTCTGCCTCATGATGTAATTTTGGAAAACAAGTCATTTCTCAGTAACAGGTGGGCCAGCGTGCCCCTCTGATTGGCTCAAATGCGGCTAGCCTGTTTCTGGACTTTACTCGGCTAATACCCTTATTGCACGACTGTTAAACATGCGCTTACAGGTGCTGTTTGTGACAGGCTGTTAACTTTGGGCAGACCTTTTGCCGCTTACTGCTGGGAATCACTCCATAGAAACTTGACAGATCCAGCAGAATTTCTTTCAGGTCATAAAAATGATACATAACACGAACGCCTTCTACGTCACGCTCACCATCAATCCTCAGACAGGAAAACAGCAATGTGGGCTCACGCCGACGCTGACTACACACAATGTAAAGGTCTTTTCATGATTGCTGGTTTCACATATATGCTATTCAAACAACTGCCATTGTTTCCCATGAAAGGCGATCCACTCCCTTGGCAAAGGACCAGCAGGTGCATTACAAAGCCTCTTTCATTAATGATGGCCACCGCATCTTTTAGTTACTCAGGTCAACATCTTCTCATCTGTGTCACTGGACCTCAAAGTCGTCATATATACAAATGCTGGTCTGTTTTTTTTATGCGATCGCACAATATAATCACTCGGCAAAGTTAACACTAAATGTTTTGTGCGCTGCATGCCATTGGAAGAGGCCAAAAATGAAGATGGAGGGGTTAACCTCAGTCCTGACTGTTAGACTTAAGTCCTGACCATTGATCGGCGACTGTCAAGTACAAATGAAAGCTGCCATATATGAAAAATTACTGGATTGGAGCTTGACTGATAAGGATTTGTTATCTTAGAAAGTAACACATTCACAGAGCTGTAAAAGTGAATGGCTACAAAAGAGAAATAAAAGTGAGCATTGTGCTCGATTATGTAAAAAAACGGGGAACATCTAGAAATCTAGCACTAGAAAAGTCTTGTGGTCCTTGACTCCTATCATGAAGATTTGTTTCTGGTTTTATGGACTGTCAAGTTCTGTCTGCTGGATTCGAATATGGCCTCTCCATAGTAACCTGCAGCCTACACTCACCTTTGACCTGCAGCAGGTCTCTTGGGACATGGGGATCATTGGAGGTTGTGTCATCATCCAAGCAAATAGCTGATTCTGCATAGTGGATGCAGTGTGGTGATAGATATTGGGCAGGAGGACAAAGACAAAAGTCAGTCTGATTTTGAAATATCTATGATCTAACAGCAAACTATTCTCCCTCCTCATTTTATTAGGGCAATTGACCTCTTATGTTGCATAGTCATGTGTGATACACCATCTATCACTGAAAGAGGACATTGTGTTATGAATTCATGGCTAAAGATATATATATTACATGTATGAACTCACATCAAGGCATTTGACTGAGGCACGTGGTGCTTACACTGCATACAGTCACTCACACACGCCTCAGCTGATCAGTGTCTTGTGACAGATTTAGGCTTTGAGTCGTCACCTTTGACATTCCAAACCTCAAACCAGAAAAAAAGGATTTAAATTTAAAAGAAAATCCATTATGCTCTAGATTAGGCTTCGGCTGATTTTTGAGGCTGCTCATCTGGTCACATGGTACAGGCAGCATCACCTCTGCAAACGGCACAGATGGATGTGGGAACCACTTTGGTGCCTCGGGTCTTGCATTTTGTTTCAAGTTTTTTCATAATCCCACCTCTCTTTCAGTGTGCCATTTAATATCTATATACATATATGCCAGTCTAATTGCAAAAGAGCTTTCTCCAACAGTTAACTCAAATTCATCACCTGGCACATCTGTCTTTCTACCAGCACCTTCTCAGCATCTCCCAAAGGATTCTGTCCAGAGACAGATGGTCACTGAGAGATGGTGAAGCAGTCAGGCATAAGCAATCATGCTATCTGATACTCTCATTCCCTCCAGCAGCATAATTAGATCCGAGAATCCACAGCTATACATGTCTAATACCATATAACAGCTCTCCATTTTAGCGCACATGTGCAAAAAACAAAACAAACAAGCACCTCGTATAAGGCCTTCAGACTAGAACAGACCAACGATTTAGCCCTGATACTGCATCTTGTTGTGCAATAGAGACTTGCACTGAAGACAGAATAAACTTTTTTCTGCGTGGCTCCATAGTGGTTGGTGGTAACCATGTAAACAACAACTTCAAGCATAGTCTCTACTACCACTTCCACTGCTGCTACTACAACTACCCACCACAATAAAGCAACTTGAATAACCACAAATGACGGCAGCAACAGGCAAATCTGAAAACTCCAGGAAAAACAAACTGAATCAAGAATAACACGGTTATACATGATAACCGATTCCAAATAGCGAATCTCTAAACAGCAGTGTTTCATTGGTTCTCCCTAAAAATAATGACTGTACATTTGCACACTTTGCAATCCGCTTGCCTGTTATGAGTGGCACTGACCAGGATTTCTATGGATAGGATGCAGCGGCAGCGCAGACCATGGGAGTGACGCATTGCAGGTACAAACACACCAATCAGAGAGCGCGATTTCTTTCCGCTACGTATTTTGCCGCATCACAGCGTAGCAGAAAGTATTCATACGTCGTAATGTAGACTCTCAGCAACACGGATATTATTTTTATTTTCATCGCCCAAACCTCCACCGCGGCCGCGCAGATCTATCTCAGGTATTCTTTTTAACCATCCGCATAGTCTATGAATGTCTTGGAATACGTTTCGGTAATTTTCTCAAGTCGGGAAGAGGGAAGTTGGCGGAGTGATATTGAAAAGAGGAGGAGTTTAGGATAACGGTTAAAGGCGAGTCCAGTTGCTTCTCTCTCGCTGTGTTCATACTGATTGTCAGTCCTTCGAGTCGACGTGCGTATTGGGACGCTTTGCGGATTTTGTCGTTAACCAGCAGCTGCATTTACATTGACATGGTAAGAAAAACTACCGTCGTCTTCATTCTCGATTGTTTTAATTTTAAATCCCTGTATAGGTTCCTATCCTATAATTATACATGTCGAAACCAATACGAGAAACCTCACTTGAAACAGTAGTGAAAAAAAACCCGTTGAGGGTGACGACCTCACTGATTGTTAATTAAATATCTAATTATTATTATTTTTTTTTCTGTGAACATCAGCTTGTCAAACAGAGCTATCGTTAGCCATCAGTAATAAGACTTGCCTCTTGCTTGAGCGGAGTTTTGCTCGGAGTAGTGTGTCTGTGTAACATTCCTTATCAAGCAACTGGCGATCTCAAGACCACGAGTATTATTTATGTCGTTAAATTGTAATGTTGAGCAGACAGGCGCCCGTTTTCACACCTTGCTCCCCGTACTTAACTATTACACTATGGTTATTATGGAGCTTCATTTTGAACCGGCATATAATGGAAGCTTTCTTTAGCTTTCCTCGCTAACGTTTACCGCCAAATTTGGAGGCTGTGCATTGTGCATAGCGAAGCTTTCATTCTCGAATGCACGAACGGATTACGATTTTATGTAAAATACACCAAGCACGGGGTTGGGCGCGAAATTGCATGCTTTAACAAACGCTCCTTCAAATGACCGACGGGCAAATCTTTTACAGTTTGTCCTATATTAGCCACTGTGTTGCAATATGTATTGCAGCGGCGGGTCTCCATGATTTTCTTTTACCCCTTTTGACACATACTTAATTGCTCGGTTTTTCTTCTTTTCTAGGCTGATCAGCTTACAGAGGAGCAGATTGCTGGTAAGACATCGCTGCATTGATCTTCTACTCTCCTCAGATCCAGTAAAGACGCCTGCATTATGGATCTTTGCATTTCTTGCAGTGGATTTATACTTTTGCCTTTTAAGGCGTACCACAGAGCGGCCTACTGGTCATAAAAAAGGAATGAATGAAACTGCTGTTGCTTGCTGGCTGAGGAGCGCAGGAGGACTCCCTCATGGAAAACTTTGAATTTTCATGGTTTCCATGTATTAGTGACGAAATCAGGAAGGGCTGTGTTCTCTGGTGAGGCGCTGCATGATGTGTCCTATAGCCCTGGGTGTGTTTTCATCAGATGGAATGCTTCAAAGGGAACTACTGTTGACACTCAGGTCTACTGTACCGATGTTCTGGGGGTAAAACACGGTGTTGCTGTAAAAAGTCATCCAGATGGAATGTCCTCTTCGCTATGGAAGACAGTTTGTGTGATCACATACAAAGCAATATCTGCTAGGTGGGATGGCACAATTCTAGTGGCTTAATACATTGCTCAGAGCTGCTATTCTGGTTAATTAGCAGTTGTTTTTTGAAACATAGCGCTAACTGTAGTGTTTCTATGTATTTTATGGTGTTAGTTTCAAGTGGGTGCTTGTGCTGCCATATGACTGGTTTTCGATATTTTACATTTTCAAATGATCGACATGCTAATGATGCATGAAATGCTTGTGTTGACTTGAGCAGCTTCACAGCAATGTGGTTTTCTTGAGCACTGTCACATTTCTGGGGTTATCACATTGCAAGCCTTTACACACACAAAAATGGGTGTTGCTCTGTGTGTTTGACCCTTAAAATGGCAGGGCAAGTTGTCGTTTTATGATGCTGACAAGCTGCTGCATGACACTACAAATTGCCCATTGGCCTCATCACACTTGATGAGTGTGTCATCCTTCATGGCCCCACCAAACTACACGGGCTATTTGCTGCACAGGCTGTCCTTCTGTATTGTAGGTTCTATCCTTGTTTACCCAGACACAAGACAGCTGGAACCAAAACAGGGGTCATCAATATCCTTTAGTTTATAATTGAAACATGGGTGATGTAATGCCCTTTCAGGTTTTCAGTGAACTTGTATTGGATCAGTGTAGTTAGCAATGTTACATAAAAGGTGACGAGTTTAATGAAAGTTGGGGGGCTTTGATTTTAATAATATCCTATGTATCTTACAATGACTTACCATTTCATCTGTTACTTATGTTTGAGCTTTGACAATTTGTTTTTTGCACTTTTTGAAATCAGAATTCAAGGAAGCCTTCTCGCTCTTTGACAAGGATGGAGATGGCACCATCACCACCAAAGAGCTTGGCACAGTCATGCGCTCTTTGGGGCAGAACCCAACAGAGGCTGAGCTGCAGGACATGATTAATGAAGTGGATGCTGATGGTGAGAACATGGGCTGGCTTCAAAACTTGCTAGCCACATATAATTCAGAGACATCGGATGGAAATATGACTGGTGTCTTTGTTTTTTGTCTGCAGGAAATGGAACGATAGACTTCCCTGAGTTCCTGACCATGATGGCAAGGAAGATGAAGGACACAGACAGTGAGGAGGAAATCAGAGAAGCATTCCGTGTCTTTGATAAGGTAAATATTCTCAGCCATACATGTATCGCATTCGAAAATGTGCCTACTAACTGTTGTGGTTTTCAGGATGGCAATGGATACATCAGTGCTGCTGAGCTTCGTCATGTGATGACAAACCTTGGGGAAAAGCTAACTGATGAAGAGGTGGATGAGATGATCAGAGAAGCAGACATTGATGGAGATGGACAGGTCAACTATGAAGGTTGGTATTTTCTCTTTAATAGTATTTTCTGTCTTTGGATCCAGGTTTAGAAACAGTCAAAGCATCTCTCTCTCTTCTTCCTGCAGAGTTCGTACAAATGATGACGGCGAAGTGAAAGCCTTGTACAGATTTCATATATAAATAACTTGCCTTTTTCTTTGTGTAATTTATCTGTAAAATCTTAATAGCCCCCTTCGTCCCTGCCCTTTCTGCTGTCCAAAGGAACTGCATGTAAACTGCATAGGCTCTTGTCCCCATGTCCCTTTCTTTTGCTGTCATGGTGTTTTGGAGTGACAAATGGTCATACAACCAGATGCCTGTGGCGGCCCCTGGGAGCCGGAGAACTTCGTATCTTCCAGTCTTATGCTCGGGGCCCCTCCACGCATGGCGACATTGGAAACTTGTCAGCTGGTTGTCACTTGGCAACACTGTTGGCATGGAAACAATGTAGAGGAGTATAAACTCTGCATGGACTATGGACAAAGTATATATGGAAGATCTCTCAGCATTGCACTACTGCAAAAAAATGACACGGGTGTATCTCCTAGGTACTCGTACAAACTCTTTTTGTATCTGCTGTTCTGTATACCAGAAAACTACTAATCTTACCATGCTTTTTAATTTTTTCTTCACTACTTGTATTTTTTTGTTTTTAATGGCCTCTAGCCATGTCTCAAATAATCCATTCCAAGTTGTATATTTTTGTTTTCCAATAAAATTTACAGTCTACCCGGATTTGAAAATTGTCTTGTTTTCTCAGTTCTAATGGAACCTTGAGTTTGTATACCCTGTAATAATTAACATTTTTGTATTGAGGACAGGATGCTCAGTTTTTGATAGGATTTTTTTTTCTTTTTTTTGCTGAGAATACTCTTAAATGTTCCTCGTAAGTGTCCTCTGTTTAATTCCCACAAGCACTGAGGAGCATCAGCCAATGCCTCTTAATGTCAAGATGAGCTCATCAAAGCAAATGTCATTAAAATAGGAGTGGGATCAAAAGGCTTCTATTTCTGAATGGGGTGTGATGGGTCTCCAGGTTCGCGCAGCCCTTTTATGTCCGGGTCCCTCACTAACTGCAGGCTGTGTGTTGTCTGCTATGGTTGGCACAGAACCATGTAGAAGCTGCCTCATGTCTTAACTTGGCATTTGCCCCACTCACAAGGTGCAGGTGATGGAGTCTACATCAGAAACCATGGTGTAAATAGATGTAACTTTTTTTTTTTTTTTTTTTTTTAGTTTCTGAGTTTGTTACAGTAGCTTGCAGAGATACTAAGTTTGTTATTTTGAATGACAAAATAAAGCTCTATTGTGGACCTCTGCCCTGCCTCCCGTGAATTTTGTGCTAGGTTCTTTTTCATTTCGATACTTTAATACCTGAATGCTTACCTAAAAAAAAATCCTTTAAGTGCTATTGTGGCTGTGCTGTCCAACCAGATTCGCAAGCTGGCTCATTTGTGGCTATTTCAGCCATGCTGAGAATTCATATTCAAACATTTAGAACATTACAATACAAACTACTCATATTGATACAGAACAACACAATTACCAAGTGAATCTTCACCTGAAGTACTTTTTGCATGTAAAAATATCTTCGAGACAAAACTTTGGGGTCACAACAGTTTTAAGTGTAAATTAGTGACAAATAGTCTGAAAACCAATTATCACAAGCCTGTTAAGTTGTCATTACTGTCTATGTATTAATACCTGTTTATTACCCAGTAAATGTCCGACAACGATGAGGAAGCAGCAGTACGTATGTATACTCAGGTCACGTGATGAGCTTCCTTTGCAAGCAGCGTAAATGTGAGTTTTTGACTCGAAGAAGAAATACATTTGGGAAATCACAAAAAACAAATGTATGATTAATGGGTTATTTTTCTCGGTTGAAAACAAAATTCCAGTCTCATTGGTTGTGAAGGCATGAGCTGTGGGTTGGTCACCTGATCATTTCTTGCAACTCCCAAGAAGTATTTTGTTCTGTTTTGACATTAATGGAATCATCATTGGGATGCTGTACTCTTTACTATTGTATATTAAAAAAATAAATCTATTAATCATGAATTTTGTGAAGCTAACTTAGGTAGAATTCGCCTAAAAAGACAGAGAGGGCTTACTTAGAAACACTTGCAAATTTACCCCCCAAAATCTTTATAGAATTATTTGAAAATCATTTGGAAAATACATCAAAAAACATGAGGAAATTGTCTGAAAATTTGCTTGAAAAAGACAAAGAAAATTGCCCTTGATAAGCATTATCAAGTCATCCCAACACACACATGGTTAATACATACAGTATGTGTTGCGTAATGTTGTTGATATTTTAATTATATATTTGCAGATTTAAAGATATTTATTAATTTGGGGGAAAAGAAAGACTCAGAATATATCTTCCATGTCGATTGCATTCCCAATCAACTTTTGACATGTAAAACATTAGATACGGTTTTAAGGCGCAGATAAAATTACTGTATACAAATAGGGGAATTAGAAAGAGTGATGATATTTGAATTCTAACTCATTTCGTCCGTCAAGTCTTTTGGATCTTTTTAAAGAAACAAATCCCTCTTAAATTGTATACCCTTCATGTCTCCATCAAAGTTATATCACTATTTGGAAAGTCAGCTCTTTGTCGTGTATGTAGGGATACGGTAGATGTATTGATGAAGACCGGTGAATAACTGCAGTGTGCACCTTGCTTTTGTGTCTTCCTCTCAGTCAAACTCTAACCAGTGAGTCTAAATTTAGACCTCCACCAGGCCAGCTTGTTGAAAAATTGATCGATAGTAGAGTCGCTGCTATAGTAACGGTCCCAGTTTTAATGGTGGTCAGGTGTCATTGGATCTCCAGTCAAGTAGGCAGTGAACGGCAGGGAAATGACTGCCACGCAGGATAAGGAAGAGCAGAAAAACACGGCAGCCTGTAAAGTCGGCAATATCTCCGAGGAGGCTAAAGCAGTAGACAAGGTAGGGCTCTAAATTGTTTGATTCATCTGAGCAATCACAACAGGTAAACATTAGGTGATTCACATGATGCATCAACACATTGTTGGCGTGGTGTAGTTATTAGAAGAGAGACAATCCACTGTGTCTTGGCTTCCATCCTGTGTTTATCTGCAGGGTGATGACAAGGTGGACCTGTGTGGCCAGGGGAGCTGGTGGCTTGGAACACTGAGAGTAGGTGTCTGTCAGACTGCAGCTCTGCGTCTGAGCAGAGGCTGCCATGTTGTTACCTAGTCAGGCAAAACACTTGTCACTGTTTTGCCAATTAGTGCTCGTGCACAAAAATAACAGTGCCCCTGAATTATGACAACACACACCTTCCAATAGCACGATATAACACACCTAATCTACATATCTTCCTCCTTTAATGGCTTTTATGGTACAGAACTCTCCCACTGTTTCAGTCTGAACTGCCCGGTCTATTAAACATAAATTACTTTCATTGCTGTGAGTCCAGTCTCCTAAGTCCCTCACAGTGCATTCATGGTAATGACACATAGACCAAATTAATCATCAGTTAATCTGAATGTGATCCCAGTTCTCATTGCTAGTTAGCTGCCCTCTCCTTTACAAGGATCTTAGATAGCTTAGCTTGGGCTACGTGGCTTGTAAGTCAAGGAATTTTAGTACCTGAATGGCAGACATAGCACACTGAACTCAGTTTTACATTTCTGCTGCCTTTTGAAGGTGTTTTATTTTTCTGTGTCTGTGACTCAAAACTAAGAAGCTTATTTTCATCAGGGGCATCGGAGGTTTGGAAAAAGGGACGAGGAGGAAGTCTTGTATTCTCAAGCCGACAAGAATTGCCCACCTATGTTCAGGGGCTAAAGTGGGTTAGGCATCATGAACTCTCGCCAGATTCCGTTTAACTCATTCTCACACCCATGATTTTTTCCGTTCACAGCTATTTTTTCATAGGCATCAAATGGATTTTATGTTGACTTTCACACATCATAGTATGCGTCTTGCTTGAAAACCTTTCAAGTGGCGGCACTCAAAAAAAAAATTATGTGTATCTAGTTTATCAATGCAATTTTTTGTTGTCATTCAGGAGTTGCTCTGCTGAATCCTTTTCTCCTTTACTTCAAAGCATGGGTGTGTTTGCACAGGATCTGGCGGGTTGGTGCTGTGCTTTGAGGTGGGACGATTAACCTTTTCCCCACAATCCTGTGGGTTATCGTGTGAGGAAGTTATCGTTGAAACGCTCACCATAACCTGCATTTAGTCTCCTGACAGTTTTTAATCAATATATGATTTAGCAAACTCTTACAAATCACAGACATTTCTGTCATTGGATGCTACATTGACTAATATATCGCCATGTTATTGAGTAATTTGCCAGTATTCTGCTTCGCATCTTCTCATCTTCTCATCTTCTCATCTTCCCATCTTCCCATCTCAATATTAGAATTAATCTATGCTGTGTATGAAGACGCAGCTGCTGCTCTCATTTCGAACACAGCATATTTAAAGAGATATGTAACAAAGTAGGTCATCATACATATAATTAAATAAAATATCTTGTCTTGAGCATAAGTAGCTGTGGAATCTGCCGTGACTCCCTGTTTCTGGACATTTGAATTAGTTGCATTTGGCAGAAGTACGTCCTGTCTGCACTCTAACTATGAGATGCCCACATCAGTCTTTGGGTGCAACACTAAATAGAAATTTTAGGCCCAGAACACATATGACATGTATTCAAAACCAACAGTGCAGTCAAGAGTTAAGATTGGCACTGACCAATTTCTCACATTCCCCAAGCTCCACTGCTCTCACCTCATTACAAGACACACCCAACCCAGGTCTTTATCACACCAGTGACTTTATTGAGGAGGCTGAACTAAACCCAGTGAGGAAGACCTATGGGTTTAAAGGTACAGGAAGAAAATGCCGACCCATGGCGGGGGAGATCTGCTGCTGCCTGGGGCCTACAACTTCACCGACTCCACCCAGGAGATCCTGACGCATCAAGCTTCCTGCTCTTTCAAAACCTGCCCACAGCCTGAAATTGTTACCCTGGGCATCAGAGACAAAGTGGGCCTTGAACATTATCATAAAAAAATGACAAAAAAAATCTAAAATCTTAAAATCAAAACAAAGAAGTAAGAAGAAGCTGCTCCATTTGTGACTTGGACAAAGGCTCTTTTCACCTGACCAAGACTGGGTTTCTCAAAATATTTCCCTGTGTGGTTTTTGCTAAGCAGTGGTTAGCTGTGAGGAAGCCGTCAGTGGTACAACCAAAAACAACTCACATTGAAGTATTTGACAAATAGAGACAATAATCTAGCCTTACAGTAGAAACTGTATAACTGCTGTCATTTTAACCCCTAAAGGAGTTGTTCAATGCTTATGTAGATACTTGCTTTGATCAATATTAGCTTTTAACCACGAGCAGTGTAAGACTTGAAAGGTTTTAATGGATTCCAGCTACTCTAGATGTAACAAAAAAAATAAATATGATGAAATGTGTTCTTGGGCTTCTTAATTGATTGTTTCTCTAAATATAACTGAATGAAATCTGTATATTGGGAATATAACTCCAATGAGTACCTTTTAATTCCAGGTGAGAACCAGCATGATATTAGCTTAGATTTGTAGGAAAACACAAGGCAAGTGAAGGAAGTTAGCTTAGCTCTGTTCCTAATGCAGGGTAAGGGAGACACACATTGTATATCATTGTATGACATCTTCTACCTCCTGTGTGGAAGAACATAGAGGTATTGTTTTGCCTCATGTCTGTAACATAAAATAGGTCTATTTTGGGGTCAAATTTACAGATCATAACCTTCATACTTTTCTGCAAGGAGCTCGAGCATGTGGAGGGAGGGCTGAGTGGAGTCAATGATACGACTACAGTGACTCAGTATGACCTCTCGAGTTGGAAAGTTTTAGAGAGGCGACATGCTACTGCTCGCTGCTCGACGGATGAGGTCAGATGGTTAGAATTCTTAGGGATAAGGTCTTAGTCAGTGGTCTCAAGACAACACGTTAGCTGGTTGTTGATTCAGTGAATTATGGTTGAGACATCTACAGGAGGCAATTGCCTTTTGGGGTAAAACCAGAAAGGGTAGTGCAAAGTATGTTTCAGGAGGTCAACCTGCGATTGACTGGTCCCTGCCATGGCAACCTGTCAATGTCAGCCGCTCCCTTTTTACTTCTCCAACTCAAGTATAACAAGTCTACCAAGTCTAGCAATGCTGGTCAAAAGGTTGTCAAAAAAAGTATATCTATAGGTATTACATTTAGGGTTTAAAGGAATGCAGTTACAAAATGTGTTTCTACCGTGAAGCCAGACATCAGAAATTTGTAACTCAGTTAATGAGAGAAGACTATCTTTCCTCCATTTTTACACACAAAACATGTAGATAGCTCTTCAGTAAAGCGAAATGTAAAACTTAAATTGTACTGAGCCATGTTATATTTTGCAAATAACTTGCTAACATTGTTGAAAACACAGGGAGATGTTATGTTGATACATCGTATCCCAGCAACTACATTAACATGTAACTTGAAGACACGGCACCTTTCATCCAAGAGGCTGAAAACAGTTATTTCATTTGTAGTCATTAATTCTATTCCAACATTACTTGCCTAAGAGGCTGTGCCCACCGCAGTGTGTCTTTCTTGAGGCAGGCCGATCCTTTTAAAATGTTTTTCTCTACCCAGTGACACAAATGTCAGCAGCTTGACGAGACACTGAGCTTATGTCATCACTTCCTGGTCAACTGAATTTGAAATTTTGTGCTCATCACTGTCACTTTTCATCCAACCTTTACATTGCAATGAAGGAGTGCCAGGAACAATTCCACATCCTCTATCCATCATGAATCCACACCGACTGACAGTTCCTTTAAGCTCCTTGTCAGATTGAGCCTTTATTTCATTCTCATCAAGGGCTGGAGCAGGTACTTAAGAGTCAACATTTCTTTTCTCCAGTCATTTTGCATCATACCTCATGTCTCAGCTCTCGATTCCTCTGCCGTACTCCAAATTTCCTCTTACTGCAAGTTTTTTGAGGAGCACCGATGAAAACACTTTTAATCAGCAAAGGCCTTAGAGACTGACAGCCCGGGTCGCTCAGGTATGTTTTATTCAAAGATTCAAGGAACTTAATTGTCATACCAGCATACCTGTATGTGGTACGAGCTTAGTATAGCCCATGGGTGCTGTTAACTTGAACGATATCTCTCGATTGCCCTTTTTTTGTGTGCGTATCAGTCACACCTGACATCACGTTTCCTGTCATAATATCACAGGTGAATGCGGGGGAAAGATAGATCCCTCAAACATGAGATTTGTTTTAAAAAGAAGCCTTCTGGTAAAAGAAAACTAACAGCCTGCAATAATGATATTAATGATATTAATATTCATATTATTATTAATATCATTTTTTATTATTATTATAATTCATAATAATGATAATGGTGATCCTTTCATAAGAAATATGGAGTTCATATGTATTCCCTTTACCAGCATGTTAACACTTCACCAGGTGATTGCAATGTGGCATCGAGACCAGTGGAGAAGATGACCTGCAAGTAAGCACTTGACAATAAGCCCCTCTGTTACTCTCAGATCACACTGGAGCAAGCATCTCATAAATCACCCCTTGATCACTGAGTCCTTTCTCTTCACACAGCATCTTCTTCCCTCTTTCATCTCCTTACAGCACAAAGATAGAGGAACAATCACCAACCTGCTCTCTCATTTTCTCTGCCTGTGATCATGCTTGGCCTTATCCCTTTGCTCTATCACTCCTTCACTCACTGTTCTTTTCTTTTTTATGACAGCCCCCTCCCTCTCTCCTGTCCTTGCAGGCATGTGATGTTTCGGTCGGCTGTGCAACGGATCAGCTTTCCGCCTGTAAGTATCTAGTCACCAAGACTTGTTATTAGGACCAATCAGTCTTTCCACTGCTCACGAAAAGGCTTCATTACAGTCCACTTTCAATAGGTTTTGGTTACAAGCTGCTGTGATATGTATCTGGTATGTGCTTTACATGAGTGGGTTATGACAACCACAAGGGCCAGGGAAAACCGATCCCAGAGCCTGTCTTATTGTATCATTTGCCCAATTTGAGACCCTGTTATGGCACTGTCTTGGCTGACCAGTCAGCTTTGGTTCATGTTGCAGAGTGTTGCAGCCTTAGCTGTGTGTCCATGCTGGTAGTTGATGGATATCTGAGCTGTGTTGGCAGCTGCTATGTGTTGACAGAGAAGGAAAGGCGCAAAGAAATCCCAAGGGTGTTATTATGGCTGAGTTGGGAGCAGTTTTTCTGCTGTTAGTGGTGTCAAGGTGACTCTCAGACAAGTTAATTGTCAAAGGTTAAGCAGTTACACAAATCCTATAGCTCTTTCTTTACTGAAAGAGCCAATCATTCAAAAATAGCTGGTCTTATAAAGGCGGAAAGACAGTTTTAGGTCAAAGAGGAAGTAAATGGTTTAATCTTTGATCTCTCGATCCATGCTATATGCTTTTTTGTGAATTGTGATTCAATTTCTCCATTCTTTGAGTACTTATTTGTTCTACATAATATGTAAACGTATATAATTTGTGTTTTTACTGAATCTACTGTGTACGATTGAAACTCAAGCCTATTTGAACCCAAGTCCTAATGCATGGCGTTTCGAAATGAATTAGCGTCCTGCTGCTGTGGCTTACAAGAGATTGGACCATTTACTGCGGGATGAGACCTGCCTACCCAAAATCTGCCGTCTAACGGTTCTTATTCGTCTTTTTGTGTGGATCAATATATTGTCCTCAAAATGTTGCTCAGCCATGTATGAGCCTTTTTTTTCAGCCTTTTCAATTTCATAGCATGTTGGAATGTGTGGGCAGAGCTTCCCAGCATGTGTTTGTTAAACAATAATTGCATGTTTTAAACCATGTAAATGAGTTGTTTTTGTGCAGATATAGCGCAGTAATCACTGATATTTTGTGATAGCGAATATATGATCATGAGTCAGAATGTCCATGTCGTTACTGGCCTATATATAAATGATTGTTCTCTGTATTTACCCATTGGCCAGCTTACACTTTACAGCTTATACTTGCAAATGAAGAGTACTATCTAGTTGACGTGAAAATCTACATTTCATCATTGATCACCTGAGCCATAATATAAAGTCAGAATTACAAAACTCAGAAAATTACCAAAGTAATTACATTTTACTGTAATTAGGTAACCAATGTTGATACAATATGTGCTCTTGTAACCAGACCGATAATTGCTTTGTTTCATCCAAAACAACGAGTACCAACTTCATCATGGTGCTAAAGTGAAAGATAGGGGACACAGTCACACGGAACCATACTCAGGATCTGTTTGCTAACTTTAATATGACCATTGCTTCAAAAATGCCAGCCTTACATTTTGAATCCGGTTATTTGCTTGGACCAATAAAAAGTCAATGAGAGAAATGTGAATTAATTAGTGAGTGAAGGAAACTATTGGTATCTGTGTTCCTTCTGCATTCGACTGAAATTAAATATGTTGGTGCAAACTACCAACATAATATGTAATAGATGGACTGGCTAAATGGAATCTCAAAAGGACTATTTACAGGAATAGATTGTCACAGATCTGTTGATTTTTATGTGGACTGCTGCAGCTTCCAACACTTTGCCCACTCAGACATAACCGAGGAGATCCTGTTCGTCCAAAAGTATGGCTCCAGGAAAAGGGTGGGAAGCTCCAGATCCTGTCATGCATTCATAGGGTAGACTCTGTTCACTGTTGCCACAACAAGGCAACATTCTCCGTGTAGACAAAGTGGATCAACTATATGTCTTGACAGTTCCTTCTGGTGATCTGTCTACAGGTTGAAAGTGACAGCACAATTTTGGAAATTTGTTGGCCTGTGGTGTCCCTGTTGGGAGTCACTGTCAGTACTTAGGTGTTTACTCCAGCCGAGACAGCATTTTTGCTGCTTAATGGGCCACTCCAGTGATTAAGATGATAAGGTCATAACATGACAATAATACAGAGATCTTAAACAATGGCTTCTATATTAACATTACTGCTACCATTACAGAAAGTTGAAGCTGAGCATTTAGTATCCTGGACTTCACACAGCCCAAAAACAAATTATAGTCATATCGACCAAACATTTGCTCTATCCATATAGTAGTCTTCCCCTGCAGGGTTTAAAGATCCTTTCTCTTTTCTCACTCATGCTTTACTAATGTAGGACTGAAAAGTACCCCAAACCTGGATACAATTGTTTACATCATCTTAGTTTATTCCAAGGAGACGCTCATTCATTTTTTAGGATGATGACATTAAATGTCACTTCAGAAAGTAACACGGTTGTTTAATTGTAATTACGCCCACAGCAGCCACAACATACAGGAGCAAGTAATCCCTATGAAAGTAAAGGAAGTGTCAAAATTAAATATTTCTTTCTGATGTGAGGGGTGTCATGCTTCTAGCTGCACATTAAAAAAAAAGGTAAAAGTTTAAAAGTTTCCTAGATATTCTCAACATGTGCCAGTTACCTTCGCCATACAGGAAAATGTTTCAGTTGGGCAGAGCCACAGTATGAAAGTAGGCCAGATGCTTTGGGTCCAACACAGACACACATAGACACACACGTAAAGTTTTTTTCAAGGAGCTGCTCGTCCTCACCACCTCCTCCATTCAAATGAACCTGCATTTACACCTCTTAGAACACAGGCCAGGGCGTGGGGCAAAAAGGCCAGGCGCTGAAGATCAGGGGAACTGGCAGCTGGGTTCAAATGGTGTGTCTCGATACCATCTCTTCCAAGGAGCAGAGTGCAGGAAAAGACACCTTCATGTGCCACAATCACATAGTGGCTGGAAATGAAAGGCTGGTTCTCTGTTCAGGGACCTGGGGACAGTTTTATGTCTGAGAAGGAGGGTAGTTGGGGGGTGATGCTATTTCTGCATGCCATGCCGCTGGTGGTGACCAGTATGTGTGTTAGTGGGTAAGAGGAAAGGATAACTGAAAGGCAAGGGGAGAGGGGGAATGACAAAGAGTGAAGTCACTCAACTCTTCTGACAAAGGCCATTAAGACCACAAATGTCATACACTCAAATGATATGCCATAGATCTCAAACCTATTTGCTCAACAGCGTAAAATATCTCTGTTGTATATTATTGGTACATCCCATAGATAAGTAGAGTATCAATGTGGTTTAACAATAGGTTTTCATGAGTACAATTAAAATCTCTGAATAAGTCGGAGGTCATGATGCACAGAAGAACATTGTGCTGAACTTGAAGCTTGGTTAAGTACAACTGAGGTGGCTCTTGAAAGACACAGTCATTCTATATCATTGGTGCATCAAAAGCAATTGATCGCCCTGGCTGTTTCCCTGTACGCCCTTGAGTTCTGTGATACAATACAAGACTATACTGCTGCTATGAACCCAAACCAGTTGATTATGTTTATTTAAGTTACAATGGTATGCAGTTCTCTGCTGGAAATATTAACTCCAGCTGGTTAAACAATATCCTTGCCAAGTTAACGTCTGATAAAGGTTACTTCAAAATTGAAGAAATTGAAGAAAGTGAAGAAGAAAAAAGTTGAACCAACTTTTTGTGATATAACTGTTCATGCAAAGGAAATACTTTGAAAGGAACTTTGGTATCATCTGATTTTTAAATGGTCTCAGTACAGAAGGAGATAGTTCACCTTCTAATTTAAAAGTCAAGATAAGTATCTATGAGTACGAGTTATTGAAGGATATACAACAACCGAAATGGGACCCTACTACTTCCCAATTGTTTCTGTTTTGTCAGACTAACATTAAATACAAGTATTCAATTCTTTGTTGTTGCTCTAAAAGGGTTGCTTAAAGCTGCACTTGAACCTGATTTCAATGCCTCCCCTTTGTAAATGTAAACATTGAACAATGATTTTCTCTTCAAACGAGGTGATGCATTCTGGACTAGAGAGAACTGGCATAAATTACGCTCTCCCTTGTGTCTGATCCCCCCTCATTAATGTATATTTTAAAGCAGGCGACTTGTTTTTTAGAATATCCGAGAATAACTTATTTCCTTATAAGTTTGATGGAGAAGGCAAAATGTGGCAATGCTGCATATTCTGCATGTGTAAAGTATACAAGGTGATAATGCAGAAGGGTTAAGGTACACAATAAACCTCGGTTTTCTAAGACTAATTATCTGTACATTAACATGAGCTGACTTGCACAACAATGATACTTTGATGTCACATCATACATATGTAATTTATTCACACAATGATCCCCTGTCCAACATAAGCAAATGAAGGTACCAGTTGGAAAAAACGTGTTTATTTACCAAACTTCCTAAAATTTTCTTTGAAGTTTGATCAGTCAGTCAATCAGTAATTACAATCATCTCTTTATCTTCATCATCTTTATCTTCTCTTTGAATAAAATATTTCTTTCTTTTTCTCCTTTCTTACCTGCCTTTGCCTTAGAAGGAGGGACTTGCTCCATGTCACTATGATCAGAAAACCAAAGAAGCAAACGGCATCCCTTCCTGTTTCAAATCCACATTGCCATGGCTCCACCTTGTAGTTTCAGTAAGTTCTACTCTACTCTGCTGTCTGTGGTTTGTTTTCCTTCCTTTTTTAGGCTTTACACCCTCTTCACTGCATTGTGATTATGGAGAAGGGTATTTGATTGTGATCTTTTTGGGAAAGACCTCAAATCAAAACAGATTAGTTGATTACATTGGCCTTCCCATCATTAGATAAAATGCAGAAAACATCCTCTTGATAGATAAGCACAAGGCAAAGGTATTCAAAGATTTCAGCACCAGAGCACATGCAGTAAACGTTATCTGTTAGAAAGATGCACAAACTATTAGAAATGAGAATAAATCAATAGTTATAAATACAAGGAAAGCATGGACCCCCACCACAGCAACAAGTAAGTAAGCTACAGTAAAAATAAATACAATGAAAGCATGGACCTCCACCAAAGCTACAAGTAAGTAAGCTACAGTAAAATCAAACAATACTAAATAAATATTTAAGTGAATCTAACTTGTAGCAGACAGGTAAAACAAAAATATGTGAGGGGAAATATTGTGTGTATATTTTTTCCTGCATTACAGGGAACCCCGGGACCAGGGGCCTATGGACCCAGCTGGAAGTTTGGTGACTGTCTGAGCATGAAGGCAGCGTCAGAGCGGTAGCCTCTTCGTTCGTAACATTCCCTAGCGTGGACAATACTTGCCAGAATACCCTGATCTCATCATTTTCTCCTCTCCTTCTCATTTAACTGGTAGATCGAATGATTAAATGAAAGACGTATCATGAACGTACCAATGAAAGCCAGTCTGTTGTCTGTTACTGCTTGCACTAATGTTGATCTGCATATCACCCAGGGAGTTTGTGATCTGCCAACAACATAACAAGCTGCTTTTTTTTTATTCTGAAATCACTTTAGTGACTCTAGCCAGGGAAGCAGAATGATCTTATCAGCAACAAAGGGTACTTCATTCCACTTAACTACATGTTCCCGGTGTTGCTCTCCCCCCTTCATCTCTTCTCTCTCCTGCTCTCACTCCGCTCTCTTCCTCTGTGTTGTTGGCAGTCAGGCTGCTTCGCCTTCCTACTATCTCTGCCCTGCGATGCACTCAGGAGGAGGAATGCTGCTCAGCCATGCGTCACATGCACATAGCTTAGTGTGGCATGCTGCACCCTCAGATAACACATTCAGTATTAGGGGCCAAGGCAGTGGCACACAATAAAACAGCTATTCTTATCGCTACGTACTCCGCATACCCTCTCTTTCTCTCGACAAAGCAAACAAATGTCCAATAATGTCAGGGTATGGTGAGAAGCAGTGATAGGAATCAACTCTGTGTACGACAATAACGGCAGGGAAGATTGTAGTCGAGGTAAATGCAAACGCACTGCAAATTTGTCATTGGTATGGTCCTTTTTTTAAAATTGTGTATTTATTGGAAGAATGGTTTTGCTGACCATGCTTACTCAAAATACCCATGCCTCTGAGCAACAGAATTCCTCATCAAAGCCAGTTAGACAGTTGCTGAGGGAATGGAGAGTTACACTCATCCATTCAGCCCACACAACTTCTGCTCCGAGGTTAAAAACAAACAACTGTAATTAAAGCCCACTTTATTTGGACGGTTTTGGTTGAGGTTTAAATGGGTGAATAATCGTCCAGAGCCACTTATATTACAAGGAAACATGATGTCATTATCACAAATGTCTTACAGCTCTCTTTCACAAAGGAGCTTTTGGCCTAGATTGAAAAGCTGATCTTTAGTTCAGACATTCAGATAATGGACTGATATTAATTTACACCTTGTATGCTAGATGGAGATAAACGCTGCAATATTATTAGCAGTGGAACACACTAAATGATGCCATGTAATAGCAAAGGCAAACAAGCATGTCACCCCTTCAGTGGGGTTCCCCAAGGCAGCTCCTTTCAGAGTCTTTTAGCATTTTGTTTTGGTTCACCTTTAGTGCTCACATCACTCATCACCTGCCTTTTAACTACAAAAATGTAATTCACCCTGGATGTGGTGAAAAAACAGAGCCACAAGGAGAATAAAAATAATACATGCAATGATACATGGAACTCTTTTCATTGGTGACTTGTCCAAAGCTTGAGTTGGGACCTTAATGTGATAAAATAATGAAAAGCATTAGATAAAAGTTAGTGAGAGAATCGTTCACATTCTCAGAGTCCACGACAGCAAAGGCAGTTTGTTGAATTAAATTAAATTAAATTAAATGTCTTTTCTCTTCAGGTATGGAAGATAGGATGTTGTTGAGTGAGGATGAATGTGGCCGCAAAACCTCAACAACAGGCTGTCTGGTCCATATCGTCTAGCCCTCACAACGTGAGCCATAACCAAAATCAAACCTGTGTTATTTTATCAGGTCCCCTAACAACCTTCCTGGTGGAGTGACCGAGCCAAATGTGTCCCACATTAGGGCTGCTATCTGACAACAAGCTGTTGGGGATGTCTTGCTCAAGGGCACCTTGTCTCATGAACAAAGACATAGGATAGACTGGAGAGGCCTATTTTGGCATTGTGTGATTAGTGGTGAGTGGACACGAGGGATGTTAAGATCTATATTATATATGATTAGTTCCTGAACCGAATCTTCTACATGTCTTGATATTCGTTAAGTATTCTGCCTGGGACGAGAATCCTGTGAGTTGCCATGAAAATTATCACAAGAAGCGTCGAGCAAGCTCTGACTTTAATCCCCACTACTCTGTTTTCCTTTGGTTGCCTATCCTTAGGAGCTTGAAGAGGTTCAAGGGCTGCCCTCTTATTATCCGTGTCATTATCAGACAGACAAAAGAGAGCACAGTTCCACTGGAAGAGGAAGAAAATCTTATCGTAGCAGGGTTTCAAATACGAACTCTGGAAGGCAGGGCATGCGGCACTTGTGAGGAAGATTGTCCATGGCAAGAGAAAAGTAATGAGACATGGGAATATGTGTTTGCAAGTGATGAGCAGCTATTCTTCCTGTGGTCAGGGCATCAAGCCCTGACTAATCTCTGCCTCTCTTAACCCTCAGAGCCCTGCCTCCCTTCTCATGTCAGTGATCCCCACAGTCCAGCAATGATCTCTGACATATGCCCCATACTGACGACTTAACACCCTCCACCTCCTACAGTCTGCCTCAACTGCAGGAACAGTGAGGCACCCGCTCTTCCACTGCCAATCAAGCTCTGCCTCATAGACACACACAGTTTCCAAGAATACCCACAATGCAATGAATGCACACACACAAACACAAGTGGACACTCAGTCATCCTTTACAGCTTTTCAAAAGCACACACGCGAACTAATGTGTAAATGAACACTGGCACATTCTCACTTCTCATAGGTTCTTTACACTACCGTCCACACCGGCCAGTGAACATTTCAAATAATTGTCTGGAAAGACTTTTTGTTGCATTGAAGCTCTGAAAGCACATCAGCGTTGTGATGAATCAGGACAGGAGTTTGAATGCTGAGCTAAGGCTTGGAAAGAGGTTTAAGATGCAAGTTATAGTGGCACAGTGGAATTATATCATTGAAAGGTCATGCGAACATCTGGTGTCGGGGAAGGTCATACCAACAGACACAAACATCAACTTTGGTTTCCCAGAACGGCTTAATGAGATCCGGTCGACATTCAGGAAGCTGTGCAGCACATCAGTGGGGTAAATCTGTGTTTTTGGCAGCTTACAACAGGAGCTGACCCCACTACTCAGCAATACAGCTGTGCTGGAGTCAAAGATGACAAATTAACAAGTAACTCACGCTACCGTGCTGAGTAAATGTGACATTTGTTCCAGAATATTGACATAAGAATGCAGGTGGAATTTAAAAAAAAAAAAAAGCAATGCATATGTTACATGTAATTGCCCGCTATTCAATTTCGCTGAAAGACAAAAGTCATTATCAGAGGCTAGGTCTGAGCAAATTGTTGCCAGACAGACAAATATATAAAACACAGCAACCATTGTTTTCACATTGACATTGTGCTGAATTAAAATGTCTCCCCTATATTCTCTCGCCTGCTTAGTCACACAAGTTCCTTCACAACCTGCAGCAAGGGAGCGCAGCGAAAAGGTAACAGGTTTTACATCAGGTGTCTTCCAAGTTCAGGTCACATTCCTTTTCAACGCCCCATCCCACACTGTGGGTGATGACTAGCGAGCTGAGGAATGTGGCAGGCAGACTGACAAGCCAGGCGGATGACCAGGTATCCTCTTACCCTCCTCACGCTGCTGAATGACACATGGGAGCAACATTAGGCTTCTATTAAATGGCATGTTAAAGTTTAATCAGCTCCAATGGGCAACTTTTGGCAAACAAGGGGGTCATTGTCTAAGCGGGTAATGGTGCTGGCACTCTCGGGGTGTGTGTGTGTGGACGTAGCCCAAGAGCGCTGGAGGGTGATCAGGTGAGTTTGGAGTGACTGATGGATAAGAACACATGGGCTGCCAGACCACAATTAATCGTGACAGCTGTGTTTGAAACTTTATTTCATCGCACAGTTTATCGTTTTGTGCTTAGTGTCAGTTCTTCATGACATTGTCCTTCATGTTTGTTATAAATAACAGAATAATGCACATATTGTGGCACAAATATTTTTACTCATTCACTTCGAAAACATACTAAAGATACGAGATTCGAAAAGATAAACCTGCTAAACTTGAAATAAAGCTACAGCTAGCATCATTGGGACAGCCAAGGAATAGTTAGCTTAGCTACTCTACAGAGCACGAATAAACATAAAAACATGCATTGGTGTCAGTAAGTGTCTCAGTTTCAAGGATTTTCTTGTATTTTGTTGTTGTTTTTTGAATACCACAGAGGTTGTTCTCAACAGCTTGTTTCCCAATGTTATGCTAGGTTAGGCTTACTGGCTTTGTATCGACAACTAGCTGTGTCAGTTGTTAAACCACTGTGTGGTTGTTTTTTTGCTAAAATTCAAAACTATATCTTCCCATGAAATCAAAAGCATTTTCCCCATACACTGCAGCAAAGATGGTTTTCAGGAAACTATTCATGTTCAATAATTTCTGACTGTGAACTGCCAATGTTAAGTTTTTAAAAGTATAGCCTGCTATATATAGTCTGTTAGTATAATTTGTATGCTATTGTTTAGAATAAATAAATAATAAATAAAATAATTGACTTTTTGGGTTCTTTAAGATTTTAATATGTTTTCAATTCACCTTGAACAATCTAAAAAGTGAACTTTAATTGGTTTACCATATACTCTATACTCCGAACCTCTGTTTATCTTAATAAAAGTCTACTTCGGTGTATTCCACAAGAAAAGAAAACACTATTATTCTGCTTTTTTATTTCTTTTAAACCTGAATTCAAGATATAATTATACTGAGTATTGACTTTGATCTAATATTTTTGATTTCATATTGCAGATCTACTATATGTGTTCTACGAGTAAAAACAACATGTATTTTGGATTAAAAATAGATAACAATGCTCTTAGCTTGACAACTCAAATCTAAGGAAAAGTAGTTCATCCCATGCTGTATTTGATTTAATTTAGGAAGCCTATGACTACCTTTATCAATAATAGGAGATCAAATATCTTATATATTAACATTGTAATAACTATACATAACAGCATTAAATCAAATAACTGGTTGAAATACTTTTTTTACTTTTTTCATTTTATATTAATGCAATTAGTCTTCCATGTATCTAATAAAGTAGACTGTATTTTTTCTTAACTTTTCTGGGCAATTTTCTTGACTGCATTTTTACCACTTTCTTTTGCTGACCTGTGAACATTAATATCATTCCCAACCCTAATTTCATTTATAAATCAGTTCATGGAACCACATCTGATCCTGTTAACCTCCCTCTCATACCCCTCACTCTTCCATGACTCCCAATCCTTCTTTGGACATCACAATGATGGTTTATGGTTTCCTTCTTGGCACCAGGCACGACCAAGCCTATGCCCTCCATGTGCCCCTGCAGGGTTGGCAGAATCACACACATACACAACCATGACCTGAATACCAGGCATGCACACATGCAGACATGCACAGCCCTTGGTTCATTGCTCAGGGGCACTTAAAATGTGAATATTTAGGGAGGTAGAAAAACTTCTACTGTAACTGACTATGCCCTCCGGACCAGGGAACATAACTAGCAACCTGTTATTTACAACTAGGGTCACACTTTGTGATTCTTTTAAATTAGTTTGAAGGATTTTATGTTAGGCATAATAATACTAATAATGATAATACACTTCATATACACTTTATAGTTCTGTCCCACAACTTTAAATCTCATATCATACACAGCACTGTGATATTAAAGGATAACATTATATGCGACAATAGTAGCACAAACATACATCTACCATAAGATATTATGCATTTGGCTCATTGATCCACATATTTTGTATATATGTGTGTGTGTGTGTGAGCACCTGTGATGTGTGTGTGCGCATGTCATGACATTCAGTCCGGTGAATAGAGCTTCATCAGCCCATTGTCATTCTGAGAGGCTTTACAGCTGGCCGCTTCCTCGATTCATCTGTCTCCTTTTACCAGAGCTGTCAAGTCCATGGCATGTGTGTGTGCATATGTGTGTGTGCAAGTGGATACCTACTGTACCACACAGTGTGTGCATGAGCTTGTCTTTTTCAATGTGTGCAACTCTGTGACCGCATGTGCGTGTTTGTGCATGTGTGTGTTCATCATGTAATATTTCACTCCTTACCCGCAGGGATTAGACCATTCATCTCCCAAAGCCCCCGTGTAGGTGTCACACACAGTGCTAATGAGGAAAGGCTGGAACAAGGGAGAGCTGACGAGTGATGAGGGAAAAAGTAAAGATAGATTTTTCTCTGACTGCAGCAAAGAGGGGACACTGATCAATAAATCCTGCACAAATCGAACTATTGATGAATGAGGGATTTTCATACTGAGTGTGGGCGAATGAGGAACTTGAAAAGAGCACTGAAGGCAGAGATGGGGGCTGGTAGCCCTGCAGGGGAGGAAAAGGTTAAGAAATGGGGATTTGCTCTGAGCACAGGCAGGTACTCTTCCCATAACACAAATCAATTTACACCAGCCTGCGACATTGATTATAGTTGGCTCTTACCTCACATGGCAACAGCAGACATCAAACAGACACTGTCAAGCCTGTAAACCACACAACGGGGGCATTATCTGCCTCTCATTGTGTGTGTGTGTGTGTGTGTGTGTGTGTGTGTGTGTGTGTGTGTGTGTGTGTAAGTGTGTGTGTGTGTGAGTGTGTGTGTGTGTGTGTGTGTGTGTGTGTGTGTGTGTGTGTGTGTGTGTGTGTGTGTGTGTGCATGAATGTTATTTTGTGTGTATGTGTGAGGGTGTTTGTGTGTGTGTGTGTGTGTGTGTGTGTGTGTGTGTGTGTGTGTGTGTGTGTGTGTGTGTGTGTGTGTGTGTGTGTGTGTGCGTGCGTGTTGTTCAGCGGACCAGATATCTCTCCGTTTTCCCCAGTTACTCAAACAAGGGGATGGCTGCTAGGCAACCAAGCCACATCACATCACATCAGGCAAGCCTGGAGAGAGAGAGAGAGACATAGGGAGATTGGGAGGGAGAGAGAGAGAAGGACGAGGAGGGAGTTTGGAGGCAGAAAACTGTACTGGCAGTATTACATAAGCCAGTAGCCTAGTCCCACTGCTCATATTAATGTGGTTAGACACTCGGAAGTGATGTCCATTAGTCACAACTGACAAGGCAGGTGAAGACGCAACATCTAGCAGTGATTTTAAAGCTATTAACATTTATAATGGAGCGCGTTACCAACAGATTATTCAAAAGTTACAATCTTACAAACACAACAAACAGGGAAAAACTATCATCCCGAAAAGATCATTCAAAACTCATACACGTTCATGAACATGCAGAATCTAAAAGACGCACCGCATAAAAAACACATGCTTGCACATTAATGACGTGGAATGATGAGTAAACGGCCCCACTTTTACATATGAGCTCCCATTTGATGATGAGTGGGAGGGAATGATGTGTGTTTGGCTACATAAAAGTAGTGCCAATCAACATGATCTTTAAAAATACATCAAAAGCCAATGCAAAGATGAAGTGGAGCAGCCTCTGTGACTGACAGGTAATACAAAATTGATACATCTGCAATTCAACGTACAGTGGAACACAGCAACAAACATTGTATCACAAGATATTGCCAGCACATCTTCGTGATTTATGAATTATTTAATGGTTATAAATGGGACGATTCAGCTCAGTATATAAGTATTGTGTATGAAAATGTTACTACATAATTTGTGAGATGTTTATGCTCACATGAGAGATTTGGATGCAAATTAGCAGATACACAACTGTGTTCTATAGGAAATGTACTTAATGTTACTGAATTTAAAGATTCTTTAGTTAAGTCTCATTGTTTCTTAGCAAGAGCAGTCATGTCATTCGATATTCTTTATGATCTTCGTCTGTAAAACTTAAATGACAGAAAAAAAGAATACCTTATATCTATTTCGGTTCTGATCCTCTTAAAAAAAAACCTTGTGAATGTGCAGGAAGTTATTTAGAAAATAGTTGCCTGGTGACCCACTGTCTGTTTCAGAGTGAAAAAAAAAATTGTCACCAGCCTTTTTACTTAATACAAGAAATGATTTGTTCAACATTTGGTTTAAGATCCTTATCTGAAGAAAAGTACAGGATATAAGAAATATATCAGTAGCATAGTATCTGTCTGCTATGTAGTGTTTGGGTTTGACAACGTCCATTCCAATTTAAAGCTGAGGCCTGAACATAATCAAAGTAATAATAATAATAATAATAATAATAATAATATAAAGATGGTTACATCTATATATATATATATATATTGATGAAACAAAAAAGGAAAAAAAAACATCATTATTTTCATTGAGTCCGAACATAGGTCAACCTAGGTGCCATTCAATTATTAGCTTATTTTAACTTAGCAGAAAGAACAAGGAAGAACACTTACCCTGTTATGTTCAATCATAAGTTAACAACTTTCCCCACACTTCTTAAATTAAAAAATTTTAATAAAAGTATAGCTATATCTTGAATATTTGCAACATGTTTGTGTTTTCTATGAAAATAATCTAATCCAGACATTTAGGTTTTCTGCTGTGTAAAATGACTGAAGAAAAGTGGAGTGCTCTTGCTGCACACATACTACAACAAACAATACATTTGTTCATCTAATCCAATAGAACAAGCAAATATCCCACGATCCCTACCCCTCACTATAACCATGATAGTTAATAAACATCTACCCAACTGGCTAGGCACTTGACGAAAAACTAGTGTTCAACGTAAACCCCTCAGAGTTCCCTGGGGATGATGGTGAAAGGTCGGATGGGGCAGGAAGCCTCTAGCTCAAGGGCTGTCAAGAAGCAGTCTGGGGCCTGGCTGGAGCCCAAAGACTGCAGGGCTTCACCCAAGCCGCTCCACGCCTCATGAGAAGTGCTGTGGGCTTGAACCGCATCGCGCAGGACCTTCTCCCCGAGGTGGGCACGCCCGGTTTTCACCAGCAGCCGGCCCTGGTGGAATGACTGAGCATTAGTTCCTTCACAGTGCATTCATACAGGACAGTTTTTACAATCAAAACTAATGATTTCAAGGCAAAACTATATCAATAAAAATCAGCCCCAAAAAATCCAAAACAAAATGTTTAATTGTGATTTGTAAAGCAAATCTACCAAGGACGATGAAAACGCATTGATTCTGAAGCTTTTGTGACCATGCAATTTACACTAATTGGATTTGGTACCGTCAGCTGTGGAAGAATAGAGCAGATTACATAATTCAAATGTGGTAATATTTTTGTTGGTACTTTTGACCAAAAACGGCATTTACGCTTATTTACTGAATTAATTCATGGAAGGTTGCGGTCTCTTTGTCAACACGTTTCCGACGATTTTCATCTCCAGCTGTTTTTATCTCTGGGTGGGGGCTCAATTTTTATTTATAACCACTTATTTGCTAAATTAACGATTCAAAATAAAAGTTTTTGAAGAATAGATAAAAACTAGCTGAACCTACAATGATTGAATGGAGTTGTGCTTCATTTAATCTGTCCTTTTATATTAGAGATAATTTCATTATACCAGAATTAACCCCACTCTTGAGGTTAGTTACCAACTGAAAGTTGGCCTTTGACATGTTCTCCTTCTAACAACAAGGTCATATTATAGGTTTTTGCTATTATTTTTTCCTTCAAATGCTCTTTAAGATAAGATCAAGAAAACAGATGGTGGCTTTTTCAAAATAAACAAATCAAATCTTGGATTAAAACATCTGCTGTCCCCTAGTCTAGTTTAGGATGACCAAATACCAAAGCCTTGAAATAGGAAGGGACTGTGTTTGACTGGCGTGAGATTGACTAGGGAAAATTCACATATACATGAAATTGCAAGCATCACACAAGCAGTATGATGACAAAAGGGATTATGTCTTTTTCCATCAGTCGTGACTGCCGGCCCAACATAGTTTTAAGTGTGTGAATATTCACTAAACCACACCCTGGATGAATCATCTGTTTCATTTCCTTCCAGTAATGGACAAGAATTTCAGGTTTTAAAAATGTTATTTGAGTCATCCTTCTGTTAAATAATTTTACTCCAGAATCGAAAAGCAACATGTTTCCAGGTTACGAAGTGGAAGGGAAAAAAAACTTAAAGGAATTTCACTTCTCCGGTATGTTTTCTCTTAACGAAGTGGGGCCAACCTGGGGGTTGGTTTCAACCTGGATGACTGTGTGACTTCTGAGGCTTGTTACCGAGATCTATTTTTTGAGATGTCACTGTATTCCCTGATCTCTACAATTAAACCATGGTCCAGTGTGATTACAATTGACACAACCTTCAAAAATATAAGTCAGGAAGTTATTTTCAATGTTTATATGGGGTTCACAATGCCTCTTGTCACCCATCTTGGTCACATGACTCAAAAAATGTCATTAATAAATATAAACTTGAAAAAAATACATTGTTTAGTGATAAAACATGACATTTAAAGACATTTGTTTTTATTTTAATGAATATACCCGCTCACTGTTCATTTGCTCTGGCGTGACAGGCAGCTAAATGCCTAGGGCTCGACCAGGAAGTGCGGTGGGTGTGCATGCAATCTCTCACTGACTTTACTGTAGAAACATGTACTATAATTCTTTGTGTATGTGTGAGTGCATCTGTGTGTTTGGTTGTATCTGTGTTAGACTGGGAATTGAAGGACCAAAAAGGATATTTCATGAAAATTGTCTTGATACGTTGTCCGATTAAAGGTATTTTTTTAAGGCAGGTGTTGAAGAAAATGTTTGCCTGTGTGTGTGTGTGTGTGTGTGTGTGTGTGTGTGTGTGTGTGTGTGTGTGTGTGTGTGTGTGTGTGTGTGTAAAGGAATTATTTGAATGGTCTGAGAAAAGTTCAAGGTGAACCAGTCAAATCTGCACAACCCAAAAATATCAAACTTACTGTCCGAAAAAAGTCAAAAGTAGAGTAGAGTATAGTAGAGTATGTTTATGATGATGAGTAGTACAGTGATGAAAAGTACATTTAATTTTGTTTCCTAGAATATTAGAATATAATGCATGCAGATTGTAAAAACTATTTAATGAACTAATTGTTGCAACTCCAGTCAAATCTGAGATTGTCTATACCCATTATGCGCCTTGTGCATTTCACAGGGCGGGATGAATAGATGACTTTTGTGTTTTATTTCAGACACAAGATTCTTGATTTGCTTTGTTTTTGCTTCAGTCATATTCTTATGGAAAAATCTATACAAATATGATTCCCTCAGACCTCCCCTGGCAGAGCACATCACAGAAGAATTCAGAAGGCGGGTTCCATTTTCTGTGTTCACCACCAACCCTTGCAGGTACAGGCTTTTATTGCTTTGTCTTGGTTTCACTAGCAGTGCTTTATCAGGTCACCTGTCTGCAGCTCATAACAGCGCAGCTTTATTTATGTTTCTCAAATAAAACGCAGGGAAAAGTAGCTTTACTTTGATTTGAAAAATGGTAAGAGTTCATTTAACAGTTTACGCAGGCAGCGGTATCTTTCTTTCATGCAGCTGACTGTGACACTGGGTTTGTGTCTGTCCATTGGGAAGGGGAAGGATCATTGCTTGGTTATATTTATTTGATTTATGATTGTTGTGTGCTTCCTTGACCTCTTAAGTAACATTTTGAGTATGTCTACAGTCATTCCAGGTTACACTAGGTGCTGTTCAAAAAAAAAAATCTATACCTGAAATTTGCTCTGATGGCATGTTTTGAAACTCTGCCAGGATCCAGTACTGCAGCCAGGAAATCATGATCATCAGGGAAGATTTGGTCAACAAGATGTGCAGGAACTGCATCCGCTTGCCCAGTAATAATCTTGACATTCCAAACCATGTGAGTTTAAGACTTTTTGAAATAAAAGGCTGTTTATTAGAGATACAGTTTTCACCAGCTTCTGGAGAGTTCATCATCTGCACAGCAGGGCCTCGAGGTGTGCTTTAAGACTCTGGCAACTTTTGTAAACTGTGAAGTCTAAAGTTCTGCTACGGCTGCAGGGACAAAAAACTGATGTTCAGATATGGATAGCTATAAGAATGCCTGCGGAAAAACAAAATTACACATGAGATGCACAATGCTAATTAATTAACTGATTACATATCAGGCATGATTTCCTTGTCCTGTTTAAATGATGTGAAAGCATTCTGAATGCAGTGTTCCCCTGTATCCAGATTTCTTTCACGAGCATTTAAATACAGTATACTGTATCTGATTTGACATTCTAAAATGTATTCATGTTATGAAACAAATTCCTAATTTGTTTTATAAATTATTTGATCAATTTCTTATACTGCTTTTGTATCCTATATATATTTTTAAAGTAATTTTTCTATCACTTTATGTACTTTCATTCATTATCAGTGAATTATATAATAGATTGAATGCTGACATTTTTCAAATCATTTGACTTTTTAGAAAAAAACAGTCATTTTCTGTGAAAAACTTATTTGTATTTACTTATTTAGCGAAATTTGACAAAAGGGTCAAGCTCAAGTCATATGCAAATTATATTCCATATATGGATATATTGTCCAGCCACAGTGTGAGTGAACATGACCAGACACAGCTGAAAACACCTCCTCGATCCAGACTAGTTTTATTGCAATCACTATGAGAAGATTAATCCTAGAATTTCCAACTATGCAGTTTGTGAGGACCATCCTTTCCCAAGGCCACCTGACTCCACTGCCTCTGTATGTCAGTCCTGTATTCTGGGCATATGACTACTCCTTGCGAGTGTACCCAGTTCCTGATGTCATCGTCTTTGCAGACAAGTATGACCCCTTCAGTATCACCAACTCAGACTGCCTTTGCATCAACCCGGTATGAAACACGAGGAATTTATTTGCATTAAACATTTGTTTCTTAAATTATTATTATAACACCTGTTGCATTGCACTGCTAGTTATTATGTATACATCTCAGAGAGTCCTTTTATTATATTGTGTATATTGCAATCGTATCATGATTGTCATTGTAGGGCTCATTCCTAAGGAGTGGCTTTACATTCAAGGTGTACTACCCATCCAACAAAACTGTGGAAGACAGGTGAGATGTGTTTTTTCTTTGTGTTTCATTTATCTTCGCAGTGCTTTCTTCACTTAGTCGATGAAGATTTATAGTAATCCGATATATCTTTACAGTAAACTCCAGGGCCTCTAACAGAGAACCGCAGGATTTCAAGTGGAGTTTTTCTCTTTTCACTGTAAAATGTCTTCGTATCAGATTCAACACATTGTACTATTATGTTTTATATGTCCTGAATAATAAAGATTTTATTATTTCTGATAAGAAGTCAAATGTCTTTTTTTTTCATGATACTAAGCATTGTTTGCAAAGCTAGGAAGAGATGTAGACAAGGTTTGTTTGATATAATCAGCATAAAAGGCCATGTTTGTAAGGATTCTGTTAATTTCAGAATGTCTGAGCATATGGACTAATGAAAATACTCTTGTTTAACAATGATAATAATACTAATAATATGGTCTGTTCCGTTTAAAGCAACAATGTCCCTCAATGTTTCCCTCTGGCACACTAAATTTGTAAAACAGATGGAGAGTAAAATGGGATATCCTAGTGGATCCAGTTCTTCATGCAATTTTATTTCTCTCATTTTGTTTGTTGTGTAAAAATGCTGTATAACATTGCCATTGCGATGAATTCATTAATACGAACACATAATTCTGTAACTAAAATATGGTGGTCCCGATTTGCGAGTAATCCTGACCTTCTCAAAATGGCGGATGTCAGAAGTCGCTTACTTCCGGTCGGGCCCCCAGAGAACTTGTGATGACCTCACTAACATGTCGCTCATTTGGAGGTAAACCTTAAGGTCTGACGAGGTAAGATAAATGCATTTTTTTCTCCAACTGAGCTGCTTTTGCAAAAGCACTTATAGGACGGGTACACTTATATGGCGTGGCTTTATTTGAGACCTAAATTCTTCAGATTCGCATTTGTTAAGTCCATATGTGCTGTTGCTGGTACATGCTAACAACGGGCACAAACTCAGCAGTTAGGTCCAGTTTATGTTTTTAACCTGCGTTATTGTTATTTATACATTTGTACATTTATTTAACATCCATAGCGACCGTAAGCATTTTCTCAAACCCATGGATGCAGCTGACATGGCTGTATGGCTTAATTAAGTTACGCTAGCTAACTGTGTCAGCAGTATTAGCTGACAGCTAACTGAGTTTTGTTCAGTTCTCTAATAGCAAGGTAATACTCGTGTCGTAGACGGTAAAATGAAAATAACGCAGGAGGATTGATAACAACTTTTGAGAAAATACTGATGCAACTTGCAGGTATCTACTTCTCCAAGTTGTTAATTTGTGCATTTGAGGTCAGCAACACTCAATAAGTAAGATACATGCCTATCACATAACATTGTTTACTTCAGCTGATTGGAGGCAGGAGGCGTAAACATGGCAGAGAGAGCTCCGGAGTTGGAAGAAGATATTGAGTTGGACGCCCCGGCTGAGCGAAGCGGTCATATAGCGGTGGTCGACAGCAATATCATGTACGTCTGGGGTGGATACAAGGTATGTACTACAAATGTGTAGCCTTGTAGTCATTACTCATTTAATGCAGATCAGATGATCGGAATATGTATCGTATCTTTTCTTGAAAGAATGCACAGAACAACGGATACTTCGATCTGTATCTGCCAAGAAACGAGATCTGGACCTACAACATGGAGTCTGGAGTCTGGTAACAAACCCTTCATTCATGTTGCATATTGGTAATATGTTTCTTCAACATCAATGTGTGTCATATGCAGAGATCAGGCAAAAACTAATTAAATTTCAATTTAATTCTACTCGCAGGACAAAGCAAGTAGCTGGAGGTAACCTGCATACTTCAATGTCAGGGAGCTGCGGAGTGTGTGTCAATGGAGTCCTCTACCTTTTCGGAGGCCATCACGCCAGGGGAAACACAAACAGAGTACAGTTAATTTCACCAGCCACTGAACCTGATACTATCTTCTTACCTTAAACATGCATCTGCTTGATGGCAAACTGTAGTTTCACCTTTTCTAATCCAAGCACTGTATTCCCATGTAAAGTAGTATCTATTATATACTTCTTACCTCTATCCTCACCAGAAATGCTTATTGGGACAGTGATGACTAGTCCTAAAATCAGTCCAAAACTGACTTTGAATAGATCTATCAGCAGTAAACTCAAGTGGATCATAACCATGAACCCTTAGCAGACTCCCTTGATGTTTTTGTTAGTTGTACCTTCCTTTTTCCATCTTCAGCTTCTTGTTAAAGCTAGTTTTGTTTCAATGCTCGCGCATACTCTGCTGTACAGATCTACCGCCTGCCCCTGAGGGCTCCAAGCCTCGTCTGGGAGGAAATGAGGGATCTCAAAGGAGTTCCACCATCCTCGAAAGACAAGCTGGGATGCTGGGTTCAGAAAAACAAGTGAGCAGAGAAAAAAGAGTTTGTCAGGAAATTATGGCATTATTGTTTACAAATTCCAGTTTCATCTAATGTATAGACAAAGCGACAAAACATAATACTATACTCCAAAAACAGAAAAAAAAAGTTTGCTCAGGGCTGAGTTCACTGGATACCTGTAGAAAGATAAAAATCATGACAAGGTTGCTTTTTAACCTTTTTCGTATTAAAAATCATTAAAAATTGCGCCCCATTGTACTTTCCCACTGAACGCACTTACTACCTCTTATGTTTGGAGCAATTCAGGAAGTTCAGAACAGACATAAGTTTACAGAAGATACCTATTGTGAACCTATATATATTGTTGGATGATATAAACATTAATAATGATTTGTATTTTCGTCCTGGAATGCTTTGTTGTCAGAAACTGACGACTGCCCCAATCATTTTTAGCATTTAAAAGGCCTGAGAATCAGGATCATTTGGATATATAAACACGTGGCGTGGTGTTGTGATTATTACTTATTAGTGCACGCAAAAAAATATGCATGCTCAGTTTTTCTCGGGCAGGAAAAATGAATTTTGCCTCATTTGTCTCCATAGACTTATTTTCTTTGGAGGGTATGGCTATGCAGCGCAGGGTATTCATAGAGGGACCTTTGAATACGATGAGTCATCTTCACTTGTGGTTTGTGTACACCTTTACACGCTGAACTCTCAGTGATTTTATCTTGTCAACCTTTTCAATAAAAAAGTATGCTCCCACTTTTTTCTCTGCTGCTGCAGTGGGACGGCCCTGGGAGAGGGTGGAATAATCACATACATATCTTAGACCTAGAGACGTCGACGTGGAGCCAGCCCGTCACTACAGTGAGCCCATGCACAACACACACACTCATACAAGAAATTACATGATGATTAAACTTTAAAAATGACCTGAAAAGTAGTTGAATTTATTTTAGAAATGAAGAAAAAAGCTGTGAAAGCAGCAACTTGATACTTGAAAGGTAGCGATGTAACCTCTTTGCAAAGGCAAGAATGGGCAGAGAGAAAAGTATTGTTTATTTCCCCCACTTTTCACAAACAAAAAAATCCTGGAAAATCATCTCAAAGTTCAGCGAATCCTTATGTAGTGCTCTAATGTGAGCAAAATTAGGAAGATCTGTCAGAAAGTATTACGAAAACCAATTTAACACGACTCCGTGAATTAAACTGTTTAGTATTATAGAGTTGTCTGTTTGACACGCTTCATACTCTCTCTCTTTTCTGGCCGATGTAGGGGAACACACCCTCCCCCAGGGCAGCCCATGCTTGTGCCACGATGGGTAACAGGGGTTACGTGTTTGGAGGACGATATAAGGTAAAAGGGGGCAGGAATACTCACAATTCACTAGATACAAACTCTTCCCAGCCTATAACCTACCTGTGCGATGTGGCCTTCAGAATTGCCGGCTGAATGACCTGTACTACATCAACCTGGATACGTGGGCGTGGCATGACCTGTGAGTGGCGTGAATGGGGTGTGGTTTTTATTTTATTTTTTTTGTTCTCAGCATGGTTGTAATGTGTCCTCTCCCCCTCCCTCTCTGGCTGCAGAAGCGTACACCAGCAGGGTCCTGTAGGCCGATCCTGGCACTCCTTCACCCCTGTGTCATCAGATCACATCTTTCTTTTTGGAGGCTTCACCACAGACAGAGAGACACTGCGTGAGTTCCATGAGGCAACGCTGGGGCGAATGTTCGCTGAAACACCCAAAAGGGTTTCTTGTTTTAAGGGGACGTTGTGGTGTTTTACAGGTGATGCTTGGCTTTACAGCGTGAGTAAAAACGAATGGAAAATGTTCAAACACAGTCACACAGAGAGCCCCAGGTATGTGTGTTTTTGTTGATAACACTAAATGTGTCACATTATATGAAATATTATCAGACTGTAATATCTCATGGTTTTAGACAGACGTTAAAGGTTGACATTTAACGTTTTTATTATAAACTTATTTTGTTGTTGTGTTGACAGGTCTTTGGTGCTTTATTTTATTGAAATAATTTTCTTATCCAGTTTTTTTCTAAGTTAATGCATTAACTGTTCAAATATTATTAGTTGGTCGCCTTCAAAACCAGCGAGACGTTAGGATTTTTCAAACATGAAATCTATATTTGAAGCTTCACTCTGATGTTCACTGCAGCATTGCTGAATACTGCATCCACAAGGCCTTTCCCAGCTTTAACGCAATGTGTTATTAAATTACTCCTCAGTGAGATGGAGGTAATTGGTAAGACATTGTACTGATAAGAATGTGGGTATGTCTCTTTGGCAACATAAAGGTGCGTGTTGTGTGTTTGCTTGTGTGTCGCAGGCTGTGGCACACAGCGTGTGCTGGTCCTGACGGGGAGGTCTTTGTATTCGGCGGCTGTGCCAACAACTTGCTATCTCATCAAAGAGATGTAAGGCCACGCATAATCAGCAACATGACGGACACGCGATGTCCGGGTCGCACATTATTCTGAATGTTGCGATTCTTTTCCTCTTGGCAGGCTCACAGCAACGAACTGCTTGTTTTCAACGTTCAGCCCAAAACGCTGGTTCGGTGAGTAGTTGCAAAGTTGCATGAAGAAAATGCTTTTTAAGTCTTCCTAAGATGAGTTGTCTGTGATTTGAGAATTTCCCAAGGATTCTGGACATAAATTGACATGACAACTTCTTGATAGATTTCGCTGTTAGTCACGTTGCTGTTGTAAGAAGACACATGCACTTCCCTTTACATCCATTACAAAACTCGACAGCCTCCTTCTGCTAGTGAGCTTAGCTTAGTAAATGGAAGCTTGTTGAATCTGCATTGTATTTCTCTCACATTTCCTTAGATTAATACTCCAATGACTCCAAAACACATGTATTGTCTCCCGTGCTTTTTCCATATTATAAAGCATCCAGAATAAAAGATAATATTCTCAGCACTCAGTCAGGAACAAGTTTGACAGTGAAACACAGTAGCTAAACAGAATATTTAAAAGTAATTCAAAATAATAGAGGAAGCACCTTGATCAGGATCCTTATTCTTACAATATTTGAATTCTTGCCACGTCTCATGTTAAGCTCTTTTTTTTTTTTTTTTTAAATGTTGGTATATCTCTCTTAGGGATAGATGCAATGCTGTGGAAGCCAGTTTTCCGCCTGAGTAGTTCCCTCCCCATGTGTTGGTCTCTCACTCCCTGTGTCCCTGCTCTCTCTCCTCCAGGTTTTGCATGGAGGCCATTCTGCAGCACAGGGAGCGTTTAGCCAGCTATTGGGATTGCTTGCCTAAACACCTCCTGCACAGCCTCAAACAGAGAATGTCACACGTCAACACACTGGGCTCCTAAACTCAGCATGAGGCAGAAACCCCGACGCAAAGGATCCCGGAAAATCTGGACAGAAGAGCTGAGCGTTCCTCCCAATGGGGGGGCTCTAAGGAGTAGCAGTGTGTGGACTTGTGAGGGGAGGAAGCGATGGTGAACACCTGCAGATCTATGGAAAATCTGATTGAGAGGCAACCATTTAAGCCTTTTTTAGTGTTTTATCTACTTTCATCAGGCCCTAGAATGTCCACTGCTCTTCTGGGTATCAGACAAAACTGGCACTGCCAGTGTTTAAACACTCAAGGAAGGTCGTTGCTTAAAAGCAAATTAGGATGTGAATTATTTTCGAAATGACAATTAGAAATGCGACGAGGCTTTGGAGGACCACTCACAGGAAAACTGAGTGCTATTCTTGGCTTTGGGACAATAAAGTGTAGAAGGGGGTCATGATTTCAGTTTTGTTTTGGCAGTGTAATTTCCCCTAGGAACACAGAACGTCCTGTAATTGAGGATGGAAGTCCGGGATCGGTTACATCGAAAACGTGCGCCAGTGAATCGGTTATAAAAGGTGGTTTTCATTTGTCTTTAAAAGAAATGGAGCCAACGGTAAATACCTTCTAATGTCTTAAACACAGACATCTTTAGGTTTTTTTTGTACATAGTTATTTATATATTTGGGAGGAGACATGGTTTCTTTGTTCTGACCCTTTGCTGTGTCTGAATCTTATTTAATCAATTTAATTCTCATACTGAGCATATTAATGTTGGGCCATGTTGCACTGAGATGCCTCACATACATTGGACTTTGTATTTGCTTGGTTTGCACACGCCTCAGCGGTGGTGGGTTATTTTTTATTTTGACTGTAAATAATCAAATTTCCCTGAAATAAACAAATACCAAAAAAAATGTGTTTAGTGATTCAATAATCATTTGTTTATTTCACAACAAACTTTTGGTTAACATTTACAATCCATCATAAAGATAAAACATCTTCAAAACAGGGTGCACGTCCACGACTGATGGGCAAATGTCTTTAGGAGGGGCTGTTTGCAGAAATGGAAAAATGTGTTTTGTTTTTGTTTTTTTACTTATCTGTAGTCTAAAAGCAGATTGAATTTTCAGATTCCCTTTCGGTTAACATAATGAATTCAATACAAATCAAGAAAAAGGGGCATTTTTTTTCTCCATATTCTATGACTGGATGTGGTCTCGAATGAGGCAAGTGGATGATGATCATGACGTGACAATTCTTAAATTTAACTCTCCCCTTTTTGACCACTTGTCTAAAAAACAAAAAAAAACAAACGCCCCCACTTGCACTTTCATTGGCTTTTCTGAAAAGAAATCTGAATGACTAGATGTACACAGACCTTGATGAGGCTCTGAGTCACACACTGCACTCCTGAGCGGATGGAGCGTCTGCGCCCAGGTCGACTCATTTCTTCTTCGCTGCCAGTAGGTTGGGAGCAGACACTTTGACTTTTCCCGGTATGTTTCTGGATAAATCTGTGTCCTGCAGCACAAGGTGACAAGAGCATTTCAGCAGCGGTCAAGTCATAACCACCAAATGAGTTGATAATTTTCTTGTCATTTCACACACAAAGCTACACGTGGATATCTGACATTTAGACTAAAATGGATTTGGTCCTCAAAAAAGGGGAACCAGTGGAAACATAGCAGTTTTATACACATATGTGATATTTCAGAACCATAGAAAACAGGTTCCTTAAACTAAACATGCAGAACATTGCATAGCAAACAACTGCTGATCTTTTAAAAAACGTGCAGATGCAAACTCCCAGCAGCCACGGGAATGTGTGCATTTGTTTAGAACCACCCCCAACTTTAAGATTCATTAGATTGGGTGTCAGCGGGAGAGGAAGTCAATGATCAGAATTTTCAATTCAACTTTGATCATTTCATCTTTGTGATTGACACGTGAGCTTACAGAATAGAATCCATTACCTTGACACTGCGGAGCAAGTCCTTTTCTCGTGTTGACGTCTCCTTGGCTTTCAAGAAGCTGAAAACAGCAGTGCGAGCAGCTGGCGGGCAAAGAGGCTGTGGCGTCACTGTCCGTTCAGAGCACAAACCTCGAAACAAAGGTTTTCTACTGGGTGATTATTCCTTACCTTTGCCTTTCTTTTGCGTGCCTGGTGTCAGCTTCACCTTGTGTCTGTTGGCAGACAAACAACTCATAAGCTTTCCTCACGCACTTGGCTTGGCTGAAAAGAGTGACTTGTCAGATGCACCTACTTGAAGGTGGAGAGGGCGGTGTAGGGAGCGCACACTGGCACCGCGAACAGCAGCACGTCTTCGGGATGGGGCTGGCCGGTCAGGGAGGTGAGCAGTGTCTCCGCTTCCTGACACACAAAGCCAGATCTCAGAATGATAAATCGATTTAAATGACCAAGAATTGATCCAATCACAGGGTCAATGACGACTTATTTATTTCCAATAAAAAGTATGAAATGACAAACCCACCTCTGGCCCTGGGTTGTCCGGGTCCACATCGTCCTCCTGAAAGAATCATGCAAAAAAAATTGTTGCTGAATAAATGTTTGTATCAAACACCGTAAACATTAGATCAGGAGGCACAGAACGACTTAGATGGTGATAAAAATTTACGATCATTTGTTTAATTTTCCACATTCTCTCATTCCAGAAAATTCAAAAGTAAGTCCTTCAAAAACTTTTCTATTTTCCATTTTCTTGCATTCGCGGACGGACAATTTAATATCGAAAACGTTTAGGAAATAACATTGTGTGAAATCTGACTTGATATTTCTGTGTACCTCTTTTTTATTTTAGTTCTTTAAATAGAAAACAAATGTTACACAGAGTATTCCATTATTTCCATTATAGATATATATATATATATATATATATATATATATATATATATATATATATATATATATATATATATATATATATATATATATATATATATACATACACACACACATACCCACATACACACACACATACATACATACATAGATACATACATACATATATATATATACATACATACATACATACATACAAACACACACACACACACACACACACACACACACACACACACACACATATACATATATACATATATATGACTACCTTCTCCTCTTGTTCAGCAGGGGCGCCCTCCTCACCCTCCCCTCCCGCCTGCACTTGCGTCTTTGCCGTCAACTCCACGTTACGGGGCTTCTGGGGCGGTTTCTGGGCGGCCGGTTTCCTGAGAGGCTCTTCTTTCCCCTTCCCCTTCTTCCCCTTCTTCCCTTTATCCTTCTCCTCCTTACTGGGGCCACTTGACTGAGGAGCAGAGACATTGCAAGCTGGTGTGATCTATCACAGCGATGAATACATCATCACTGGGCAGTGAAAAAGTCCTCACCCCCAGCAGCTGCATCATGAGCTCCCTGTCCTCCTCATCTTGGTCTTTGTATTTCTCCTTTATCTTCTTCAGTTTGTTCTGTTTAAAGAAAAAGCAAAAAAGTCTTGATAATCATCTATCACAGAGTTGATCACACCCTGACAGACTCTGTGTCCTGAAGCAGGTCTAGGTGGGTTAGAGAGGGAGGCTCTGGTCCATCCAAATGTTTACCGTCATAGTTAAAGGTGGACCCGAGGCAAAGATCTCGAAAAGAGATCGTCTCCATTCGTGATTTAACACAAAGGCACAAACAAAGACACAGGGTTTGACGTCTTTACCTTCTGACCACGTTTCAGAGGTGGCTGGGAGGCGCCGCCGCCTGTTTTGGATCCATGATTGGCCGTCGATCCTCCGCATGTGACATCTTGGTTCTCGGTGTCGCAACCTTCTTGTTTCTGCTTCTTCTTCTTCTCCTCCCTGGAAAACAAAGATGTGATGATTAAACAGATTGTGGGCAACACACGCCACCTTCAGGCCGGCATTGCTTGTGTGTTGAAGGGCTATCCATCCATTCATTCATTCACCGTCTTTGCTTGGCCGTCATGTGTTTCTTCCCCTGAGAGTCGGTCTCACCCTGGAAAGCCAGAGAGCGAGAGAGAGATCAATGGAAATCAATAAAATGACTTGGCTAAAACATTCTGAGAAGATGTCTGAATCTGGAGCCGGTTACCTGGATCATTTCGTTTTTGAAGCCGGGGTTCTGAGAGCTCCTAGGAGAACGCAGATCACTGAATGAAGTCCGGTTCACTGAAACGTGCAACGATACAACCCGTTCATTCCTGCGTCAGCTTTACCTGCTGGGCTGCAAATGAGTGAGCGAGATGGTCGTATCTGGAAAGCTGAACTCCTCGCTCCCTTCGCTCTTCATCTCCTTATCCTCCCCGCTCTCATCGCCCTCTGCGTGCATGTCGCTCGGCTCGGACAGCGTCCCGTCTGCATCTGTCGCCGTGTGTCGGGGAATGCCGCCCTCAGTGTTTGTGCCATCCCCTGCCTCCAGTTTTGAGTCCGCCTCGCTCTCTTCATCCTCTCCTGCTCTCTCCTCAGCCGGATCTTCGTTACTGCTGTCCTCGCCTGAACACACACCAACAAATGGGTTGCAAAGGGATAGAGCAATTAGTGAAGTCTGTAAGTACATAGTAACTAAGTCGGTCTGTGAGAGCGTTACCTAATAGCTCCTCCCCGTCCTCTAGCAGCTCAGCCGTCCTGGATGTGACCTCTTCCACGTCTTCTTCCACCGTCTTTAGCTTGCGCTCCCCTTTGTGCCGAAACACACACTGCTCATCCACCTGCACACAGGAAACCGTGACGGTTTGAGAAATTGAGAATATACACAAACCAAGATCTTTATCAAACGGTGATCTGGGTCTGGATAATGAGTTCAAATCGATGAGACGCACAACAGTCATTATTACCTTAAAGAGGAAGCCAAACCCCATAATCAAGTAAGAAGGTGGCAAGAAGTTTTTCTTTCCTGAAAAGAAAACATATCAAAGTTGATACCAGCAGCACATCTTACATTTCGATTTTGCGGACAACAAATGTCTGATTAAACGTCTTCATTCTCGCACTTCCCACCTCTGATCATGAAGCTGCCGGTGGTCAGATACTCTCCGGTGGGCGCCGTCTTGGACACCTGAACGACAACACCACAATTGTGTAAATGCAAACATACGAGTGCTTCAGGTATTCCATAATGTGGGTTGTTGTGTTTTCTGGTGCAAAAATGGCAATTTTCCGTTTTTTGGTTAATCGGAATAATTCTTTGCGCTTGAGGTGATAGAAAATAATCAAATAAATAACTGTTTATTATTAAAATGTATTCAAATGGAATTCAAAAATAAAAACGGAATAGTTTTGATACCCCTGACCCACCTGATGATGGTGGACCCACCAAGCGCTGGTGATGATCTTGGCGTCCCATGCTGCGCTGTAGCACACAGCCATGGTGCCGGCCTCCGTCAGGGTGCGAGGAGGGATGGGAGTTCCTGCAACAAAACGGTTGGAGAAGATCAAAACAAATTTATTGAACAAAGAGTGCCATCGCAAAGTGATGGAGCGCGGCGTCAGCAGTTGCACATTTACCTGAGGGATTTTTGATGACGCAGCTCGTAGCTCCGTGGAGGTCGGCATGAACGTAGACATCGCCTGACAGAGAGCGAACAATGAAATCAAACAACTCCCTTTGTAAAACAGCTCTTCTTGCAGTGACTCAAGTATTTAACGTTACCTGCCCGGAGGTAGCGTTTGACGATCATCTCATTTTGCTGCTGGTCCCGTCCTGCGATTATGAGGTAATTCTCCGAGCTAATGAACCACAGGAACTTCTCAAACCTGCCGAGAGGGAGCAGACGTTTAAGAGCTGCGTCAGAGTCGAGCAGGGATGAATGCCAGCAGACCTTCTGAGCCTGTCGGACGCCCCGTTATTTCTTCTTTTTCTCCATGTTTTTACGCTGGCTGCACAGTCTCACGATTAACGACGGCAGCAGTTGAAGCAAAAACGCCACAGAGATCGCGATATGAAACGGGGTTATTGAATTTCCTTTTGTAATCCTCATTTCCATTCTTGGGAGAGATCATTTTCGAGAACTCTGAGTTCTTTGTATGCACCCTCGAGGACCCATGGATGCAAATGAATCCGATGTGGCCTTATTTCAACTTCTGCATGAGATGACAACCCTCTGCAAAATTTGGAAAGGGTCCTACCAGTAAACCTTCCTGGCCTTCTGAATGGTCGTCACCGTCTGGACTTCTTTCAGTGTTTGCTGTGTTTTCTTCTCAGCCGACTTCATGGCCTGGAACGACATAAATGTGGATATCCGGACATGAGCTGTGTCATTCATTTTCTGGCCTGACATGACAACGTATTCAATTAAACCTTACCTTCCCAGCTGCTTCGATGGTTTTCTGTTCCTTCTTTTCAGCACTGCGTTTGCAGTCATAATACCTCAAATATAAAATATCCACTATAAAATCAACACCATCCTGACATAATACTCAGTTTTTCATGCATGGAATCATACAAGTACACCTACTTTTTTGCATTGGCATAAGCAGACAAGCTGAGATCTACATCCACCAACATGGGTTTGTTCCTTTGTGGCTTCTTGTTCTGTCCTTTGTCTTTGTTTTTCCTTTTCTTCCCCTTGTCCTCTGGAGCCTCTGGTCTCTCCTCCTCTTCCAGGTCTTCTTCGGAAATGTAGGGATTCCTAGGAAGAAGAGTCAGTGGTATTCCTCAACCTTAATGATAGATTGGCATGGAAGGAAGAACTATAGCATAGTGTAATTGTTCTGTTGAAAAGTTGTATTTTTGAGTATCTTACCACTCTGTGGTAGGATTTACTATTTCCTCGCTAGTGTTGTGTGAACTCTTGCAAGTACATCTCTTTTGCAAAATGAAAATGAACTTGTGAAAGACATAATGTGTGGCACAAAAACATACGCGGGCCCTTCTGCACGAGAGACGTTCTCACTTTAATAGCATAGTGATGTGGTTGGTTTGGAGCTTCAGCTCCTTGATGGCACAGGCCACAGGGTCTCCAGCAGCTTGTGCTTCTTTGACAATGATGCCGATCTCAGTCCAGTCCACCTGGTTGGCCAGAGCACTGCGGACTACCTGCAACGCCCTCTCTACCACCGGCAGGTTCATCTCCACCAGCTCACCCTTCAGTCTGTCCACCTCCTGCAACCAGTGACAAAGTGAATGAGGAGATAAATTCTAATCCTGCTTAATTCAATGGAAAGCGGCTTTTAAATGGAGCTGAACACCTTCAATGGGCTTTTGCTAACTTTTAGAATATGGACGTCTGAGGACAAAATTTCAGTAGGTAGGGTCAAAATGATTTGCCGCTCGTAATGAAACTTTCCAGGACATTTCAAAGTGATTTCTCACAAAACAGCCAGGGATATAGGTGCAGATTATTTAGCCAATTTTGTACCTATTTAATTTTCCAGATCACTCAATTCAGATTTTTATCATTTCTTGCTAATCCTGCAATTTATTGTCTTTTTTTTCTGGATAACATCAAATTTTCAAGGATATTTTCCATGACTGGGAAAAATGTGTCAACTGTGTCCAGGTTCGTCACTGTTTGTTACGGAACTAGCAGGTCACCGGAGCTGCTGACCTGAACTTGATGCAAGGCCTCCAGCCTCTGCTCATGGTCCCGCCTGACGTTCTCCAGCTTCTTTAAGGCCTGCTTCTCCTGCTGCAAGGCTTTCATGTCAATCTTCTGACTCTCCATCTTGGAGAAGAATTCATCTACCGCCTGTGAAAGAAAACCATGTGGAAGGTATTTCACCATGGACAAAGGAAATAAAAGCATCTTCACAAACCAAATAAAAGATAAAACCACTGATAGCAGTAATGACAGGCTTTACCTTGTCAAAAGAATCAAATTCCAAGTAGGGGCTTTTTAAATGCTGGGCGAAGAGGAATGGATGGAATTCATCGTAACTGTAAGCAGACAACATCATCAAGAACTATCTGTCATAAATTATGAGTCATCGCGCAGACATACTGTACTTTTGGGAAACTGGACATACGTGAGCAGATCCTCACTGGGTTTCCCAGGAGTTAAGCTTGGCTTCTTCTCGGTCTTCTGAATGATGAAACCCTTCGGTGAACACAAAGCAGAATTTGGCGATGTGGGAAATCTCTTTGCGGGACCAGAAGTCATGTGTCAACCTCAACAGAACAACGACGTACTTTGCCTTGAAAGTTCTCCGTCTTCTCCATGTATGACTCGGCCATCTGCAGGGCTTCGTGGATTTTAGGTCCAACTGACAACACAACCAGAACACCAATATTGCGATGATTAAAAAAAATAAATAAACATTAACATAATTTCTTGTGATCTTTCAAAAACACAAACCAATAATTTTGCTGCAAACGACTAAATACATTATACCAAACTGGAATACTATAGATGGAAGATGTTGAAAATGTGTTGTTTCTAATGTTGTGTTGTTAATACGGTGATTCAGACATTTTGAATCAGTGCAAAATCTTTTGACACTGTTATATACACACACACACACACACACACACACACACACACACACACACACACACACACACACATATATATATATTTGCTCTGTCTTAATTCATTGCTGTGTTTTGGTAACATTGACCTGCCGAGGCGTCCACAGGTGGAAATTAGCC